>VNJS01006023.1:0-38867 GCA_008042575.1 Drosophila watanabei | reverse complement strand
AATGAAGTGAGGCTGATTGGTCTGAAGTCTTTTGGTTGCCCGTGATTACATTTGCCTGCTTTTGGCAGGAATATAACTCGGGCTGTCCTCCAGCTAACAGGCACATAGCCCAACTGCAGACATGCGTCGAATATGTTCTTAAGCCATGGTATTACTTCTTTAGCATGGCTGGTATGATCCCATCCATCCCCGGTAACTTATAGCTCGAAAACGAGTCTATGGTCCATTGGATTCTGATGGGGTCTGTTAGTTCGTTGGGGATCGTGTCACTCACTGCTACGTTGGGTGTAACGCTCTCTGTTTGTATTTCTGTGCAGCCTGGGAAGTGAGCTACAAGCAGGGCGTTGAGCGCTTCCTCGCTGCCCTCTGTCCATCTGTCATCACTTGTTTTTAGTTGGCATTGGGTCGCCGGTTGTTTGGAAAGTAGTTTCCTGAGCCTTGCTGTCTCGGAGACTTTCTCTATATTTGTGCAGAAGGTTCTCCAGCAGTTTCTTTTGGCTTTTCTGATGATGGTGGACAAAAATACCTTAATATTTTCCGTGTCTCCTTTAATCGGAAATAAGGGACTGATAAGAGTCGGAGGTAGATTAGAAGAATCTAACCTTCCATATAACGCAAATCATCAAATCTTGCTTCCATACAACGATCCACTTGTGAAAATACTGTTTCGAGTGATGTATTAGATTTTTAACGATAAAACAATGGTAAAAAGCAATATTCATAGCTGTGTCAGATGTACAAAGGCACGGACCTACATCGCAGTTTTCTCGAGTTGGTAAGTGACTTAACAACATTTTAGCTGCTCATCGAAGCGGAAAATGTCAGACCATTCACTGCGATAATGCAACAAGCTTTGTCAAAGCCAACAATCAGTTGAAGGCCTTAGAAAAAGCCATCCTGAATTCTCGACCCCTGACACCGATGACATCTGATCCTACGGATACATCAGCTCTGACTCCTGGTCATTTTCTGATTGATGAACCATTGACAGCTCCTCCCGATGCAAATCTCGCCTCACCCGGGAAAACTTTGGGGAAGAGATGGTAATTTGTGTCCAGACTAAAGCAAATGTTCCAGTGGTCTATGGAATATCTACAAGAGCTCCAAATGTGCAATTACTGGAAACCATGGCACGAAACGTGAAGGCCAGTAACTCGTCTTGCTCCACTGTTTATAAGATGAGTAGCCATCAAACGTCCTCACAGTTCCATCGCTGACACAACACCGACTGAAGAAATGCCAACACAGAAGAGGATGGTGTCATTTCCGATCCTTCCAAAGCTGCTGGCAATATTACTCATTCTTCCATTAGCAATGGGAAAACAAACAAGTGTCACACTTTTCGCAAATCAGACAGGAATATGGCGATTTCAGAATAGAATAGTATCGCTTACTACGACGTACAACCATAATGGAGTAATATGAAAGTATTGTTTGCTGGATTAGCTGAACTCAAACACAAGTGTTCAGAATTAAATAAGATAAATGCCTGCCTAATGTTCGAGTTCGTACGTTGCCCCGTGTAGACGTGTTTTCGATGGCTCTGCCGATAGAGCTCTAAAATACCGAAGCTACATTAAAAAAAAAAATAAAACAATATAGCAAAAAGACGCTGGCAGAAATGCCATATCGAAAGGGATATATTTCCTTGTGCCTGTGAGAAACTGAAAATTCAAGTAGCTAATAAGAACTAATTCAAATGACGAACGTTAATAAATCATTAACAAGTGCAACCGGTAAAGCAACAAACCAAAGTCGTGATCGGCAACAAAACAACTTGACAATCAAGCGTTGTCTTCATTGCGAAATAATGCTTACATTTCAATTGATTCATCGGATGCAACAACAAAATCAACTTCATTGACCGCCTCGGAAAGAGTGCGCTTACTGTCACCAGCAACCCAATTCTCAAGCAGCGCCGCCGTTACTCAGTCGTGGAGTTCACAGTGCCCATCCCCCCTCCCTCCTACAGATGCACCGACCACGTCGGCTTGTGCGCTCACTACTACGGTCCCCTCTCTTACTACAGTAACATCAACGACAACAACAACTTTACCCCAATCTCAGCAGCTTAGTTCTAGCAGTGGCAAGATTCAAGGCGGCAGATGGGACAGCCATACTAATATCCACTGGATATAGGGTGATACAGTGGCCGAGAAGACTAAGACGACACCCATCCTCGGGTGCGACGCCAACGCAAGGCACACACTGTGGGGAAGTAAGGAGGCAAAGGAAAGGGGTGAGACTCTCTTCGATAGTATTATATGTCGTGATGTCACTTTTTGTAACAAAGGAAAAACGCCCACCTTCAGCTTTTCAAGTACGGAAGGGTTTCAGGGCTGGGAAGATGTCCTAGATATACCCCTTCAAATGGAGCACGGTGATTATTAGGTAAGAAAAAGGAGAGTCTCTACACAGGACTCTTCTCGTGACCACAGGTACATATTCTTTGAAATTGGGATGCCGATATGTAAAACCGCGCCGAAGCGCAACCCTCGTAACACCGACTAAGGCAAATACGGAAAGATCAAGGATAAATGGATCAAGACTCGATCCACCCCGGAAGGAATTGATAAGGAAGTCGAAGAATTCACAGATATTCTGAACAAAGTTAATAAAGAGTCATGCAGACTAACATACTCTAAGAAGACATACCCACCATGGTGGAACAAAGAGCTAGGCGAGCTCAGAAAGAAAGTTCGAAAAGCCTTCAACACAAGATACGAAACAAAGGACTGGCAGCCGTACAAAGTAATACACAAAGAATATAAAAATGCGATCAACGCAGCCAAGAAAGAATCTTTGAGTAGCTGCTGCGAATCGCTACAAGGAGTCAAAGACACGGCTAGGCTAAGCAAAATCCAAGCGAGAGGGCACACAAGCGCCACGCTTATAAACAAATCCGACGGGACGGGAAGTACGTCTGCTGAAGAGTCACTGGAAATCCTATTGGATACGCATTTCCTAAGAAAAAAAAAAGAGGAACCCAGAATAGTGGAAAGCCAGGGGGCTGACCAGCAGTTACAAGTAGTAGAGATCATCACCATGGAAAGAATCCTTTGGGCGATAGATTCCTTTGACAAATACAAAAGCCCAGGTCCAGACGGAGAAATACCAGCAATGCTGCAAACAACAAAAGCTTGCACGGGAAAATGGCTGCAAACAATCTTTCAAGCATGCATCAAAACAGCACACATGCCACTTCCGAGGAAGGAAGCGAGCGTAGCCCTTATACCAAAACCAAAGATAGATGGCATAGAACTAGAGATATCACAGCAAGCAAAGTATCTGGGAGTGATACTGGAAGCGAAACTTTCATGGAAACAAAACATTAACGAAAGAGTCAAGAAAGCAAGCATAGCATTCTATTCCTGTAGAAAGATGTTCGGAAAGAACTGGGGCATTCACCCTCGGATAATAATATGGCTTTACACAGCGGTAGTAAGACATGCGGAGCACTAGTATGGTGACCAGCATTAACTAGGGCATATAACATCCAGAAACTCACTAGGATACACAGATCGGCATGCGCAGGAGCCACGGGAGCACTGAGATCATGGCCTGCAGCAGCGCTAAATGCCATCCTAAACATAATACCGATAGAGCATTTTATCAGGAACACTGCAGCACAAAGTGCGGTACGACTAAAGGCTAGTCAAAGCTGGAAAGACTTTCAGTTCATTTTGTTGTTTTCTAATATGTTTTTTAAAAGTAATTTGTTTTGTACAATTTTTGACTTGTGCCTTTGTTTCGAATAATATTTTTTCATTTTCTTCTTTGACTGTGGTTTTAAAGTAATTATTATCTATACCTATTGTACAATTTACAAAATGTATTCAGGTGTTATTTAAAATTTGTATTGTTTTGTTGTTACAATTTTGATATAATGTTTCGTTATTTGCATTATTTATTGCTATGGTTTCCTCGACTAGTTCCATTATTTTTATCTCTTCTCCTTTTATTAGTTTACAACTTGTATGTCGATTTCTAGATCACCTAACGTGTCGTCAATATCTTTTAAATTAATTTGTGAACTATTATGTTTGTTGTCCTTGCTAAAGCTTGGTTTTTGATATCTATTAGTGCGTTTCCGTCTTGGCCAAGTATTTGTTGGGTCGTCAATGTTCCTGATATTGTCGTTATTGTTAACAGAATTAATATTGTCGTCAGCAGCGTTTTCTGTAAATTTGTAAGCTCGTTTAATATTCTTTGGGTCAATGCCTTTAAGTTTTTCTTCTTTATATTTTGGCACTTCTTTGTGTCTGACTGTCTTGTAATTTTTTATAAATCCTTTTTCTCGTTTTTCTTCGTAGTTTTCCCTGTTGGCATTGTTCTTTTCTAACATTTTCTCCTTAGCATTTTCTATATTTTCTTTAATTTTTGTCAATTCTATCTTATTGTTCTGAGCGTCGTTTGGAGTTCATTTGATTGTAGAGTGATATCTGTCATTATAATTTCTAATTGCCTTTTGCAATAAATGTTTTATTGTCATGTTTGATGTTGACCCTAAGTTTCTCTGCCAATGAATTGCGTATCGTTTCTATGTCAGAATTTCTCGTGTGACTATTTGGTTTAGTTAGATATAATTCTATTCCTTCTTGCATTAGTAATTATTGGATTCTGTTCGAATTAAATTCGTTATCAGCTTTAATTTTATCTGGTTTACCTAGCTTTGTGAAATGCTCTTCTAGTTGTTCTATTATGGTCATATGATTTCGATCATTTAGTGAATATGCTGCAAACTTGGTAAATTTGTCTATAAATGTTAAGAAATGTGTATTTCTTACTACGTATGTGTCTATATGAAAAACTTTACTCTTGTCTGGTGGGGTTTCGGTTTTTTTTAATTTGTTTTTTATAGGGTTTCTGGTTAATAACTATTTGCACCAATTCTAGTAATTTTGGATAGTATATTCTATATTTTAATTGGCTGTACGTTTCCTGATAACCTGAACGCATACTTGCTTTTACGTGGTAAAACGATATTTGTTTGACTGCTTCTGTATCGGATCCCATGTCCTGAGCTCTAAGCGTGCATTTGATGAATTCTATTTGTTTGTCATTTGAAAACATTTCTATTAATTTTTCCTGTAATAGTTTGTATTCGTGGTAAATTCCAATTTTCTCTATGTCTATATATTTCTTAAAGATCTCTCCCATCTTTGGAAAATCATGTTTAGCTATAAAAATGATTCTTTTATCATTTATTGTTTTAAATTCTTCTATTTAACAATTTGTAATTATTATTTGCGTTCTGTATTTATTAACTATTTCCTAATTATATGAATAAAATGATTGTGAAGGTTTTCTTCACCTGAGTGTATTGTCGCATTTGATGAATGATCTTTTAAGTTTGCTCTTATATTTATCTCTGACATGTTGTCATTTTTTTCGTCCAGTGTGTCATTTTTGTTCTGAATGTCGTAGTCATTGTCATCGAGTCTGCTCAAAAAATCGGCTACTTTATTTTCCTTTCCTTTTAAATAGTCAATCTCGAATTGGTATTCTCCTAGTTTTAATAACCATCTTTGATGTCTAGCTGAGATATCATTCCTTTTATGTTTCGAATGCAATAATAATGTTAAAGGTGGCGCTACTTTAGCCTAAACCTTAATAAATTTTCTGTAATAGCCCGTTATACCTACGAAACTTTTTATCTGCTTTTCTGTCCGAGGTAGTACTAATTTTTCTATAATAGCTATTTTATTGGGATTGGGTTTAATTCCTTCCTTTGTTAAAAAATGTTCCCAAGGAATTCCGTTTCCCTTTTCATAAAATTGCATTAATCTATCTGAATCTTTAGATTCTTCTCTTCTCACAAAGGGCAAATCGGTGAAGACTGGACGTTGATGCACTACGGTCAGTACATTCAAGTGGCCCTTATGACACCAAGCACGTGCCTGTTTGGGTTAGATGTTAGTAGACGCGATGGAAAAAATAGAAAAGAATACGAGGAAAATAACTACAGGCGTGCTGCCTGGTTGTTTGTTGGCATACGTACTAAGTGAGTTAGGATTAAGGTTTTTAGTCTAGGAAGGCTATCTATATCATATAGTCGTCCGATCTGGCCCGTTCCGACATGTATACGAGTGAAAGTATATAGAAGACTATATACAAAGTTTCATTCAAATAGCTTTAAAACTGAGGGACTAGTTTGCGTAGAAACGGACAGACAGACATGACTAGATCACGTGAGGGAGCCTCACAACATATAGTTATTACGATATAAATCTTGTAAATAAACCTTGTTAGTATATAAGTTAGCATATAAGTTTAGGTAGAAACACAGAAAGACCCACGAAGGGCACATGTAAATAGGAGAGGGGAGAAAAGCCCAAACGCAGGCACAAAGTTTATCTATTAAGAGAAACGAAGAGACCTGCAGAGCCGAAGAGAAACGAAGAGACCGGCAGGGCCGAAGAGAAACAGCAGAAGTCATAACAGAGCCCAAGAACAACGACAGAGGCCGGAAGAGCAGTCCGAAGCAACATCGACGAATCTCGACGCAGACCGGGATCGACCGAGACAGCAGCAGCCGGATCAAGGGCAGAGAGAAAGAGAGAGGCCGAAGTACGATCCAACCCGAAGCTCTCCAACGCCGAGAGCAGAGGACGCTGCCGACGCAAGGGATCGCCTGCAGAGGAAGCCTTCGAAAGCCTTGGCGAGCCGGGCCTTTGGGGGATTGGTTCGAGAACAGCCAAAATCATCAGACGGATTACTTTTTCGGCACACCCCTCTCTCTTAGCCTTTCCCTTCCCCGAGTCGAGGGGGAAAACCGGTACTCGGCACGCGGGACCGGCCCCCTTTCGACCCCGACAGGCCCCGTTTCGCCTGGGGCGGGGAGAGATACCCGGCTGGCGGGGTCGATCCTCCGCCTCGGAATCCCTTCTCCCGGGGCGACCGGTTAGCGTGGCCGGTAGCCCACCTCGGGATATCGGGAGACAACCGGTACTCGGCACGCGGGACTGCCCTTCTTCCGACCCCGGCAGGCCCCATTTCGCCCGGGGCGGGGAAGAGATACCCGGCTAGCGGGATCGATTCCCCGCTCCGGAGCCCTTTCCCCGGGAACCCAGCGCGGCCGGTAAACGGATAGCGTGGCCGGCAGCCCTCCTCCCAGGCCCCCCCTTTTAGAAATCGGGCGGTAACCGGTACTCGGCTCGCGGGACCGGCCCCCGCTTCGTGGTCTGAAGATTTGACCCTCGCCTGTTTCCTACTTTCGCACCAAGCAAAATCCCGGCCTCCAGGCCCCGTCCTTTCTCCTTTCTGTCTCAGTAAAATAAATGTTTCTATAGAGGACTCCTGGGCCGACTGTGTAATTACCCCGGCCGAAGCATCCTTACAATCGACTCGGCTGCTGATACTGATCTAGAATATATATACTTTATAGGGTCGGAGATGACTCCTTCACTGCGTTGCAAACTTCTGACTGAAATTATAATACCCTGCAAGGGTATAAAATCGTTACATGTCCTAGCATTGTTTTTAAAGTGTTGGTTGTAACGTCGAACACTTATTAACTGTTGTCTCCTTAATTCGATTACTGCTAAGAAATGCAAAAATATTGTTGCTAAATATTAAGGTAACAATCTTTAAATCAGGGCGGGCAAATCAGCTGTCATCTGCATGAGTTTTCCAATACTTATGACGATTTTTAGCACTGCCTCCAAAAACAGATCATTGCAATTTCGAATATTAAAAATTTACTTTTTACGGCCAAGAATGCTTGCACCTTTGATTTTCTGCAATCAGTCTTTACCCCATTAACGTTCTTAGGTTGGAAACTAGAGCAGGCAAAAATTTGATCAGCCCCTAATTAGTAAAACTGTGACAAAATAAACGTAGTGGCCAGTTGATTTTTTTGGCAACAAAAGGGACCAAAGGGAAGTTTCGTAAAAAATCCTTCAATCAAAAACGGCACTTCGCTTATGTTAAAGGGAAATCCGAAAATGGATTGGAACAGGCCTGTATATGTTCACTGGATAAGTATAACATTAATATGGATATATGGAAATAAGTTGCGCTTATATCTATATGTGTATGTTCATCAATATGCATAGATTTTTATGTATGGAAAAGTTTGGACTTGACGTATGCCCTATTGGAATGTGCAGATGTTGGCTGTGTTAGAACATGTACAGTGCACATTGGGATGAAATGACTTTATTTTGACCACAACCTAAAACGTCCGTGTTAACATATCAATAATGTTACAATTATATTAAGCTAAGAAAAGTCCCTAGACATCGAAAATATTTAATTGATATTTTATTGTGCTGCCCTTGTCTTCCCTTGAAACTCAGCTGTTTTTCCCACGTTGTGCGTGCAAGCTTGCTGATTAGACAAGTTTCTTAACTTTGGCGTTTTCGTATTTTTAAACAGTTTGACCAATTAAATTACCTTAAAATGCAAAATGTTTCGCAAGGTATGTAGAAAATATTTGTACCGTAGAAGCGGCAACTGTCAGCGTAGCGCTGCTGGACAACAAGGACTGCCAACATGCAACTCTGCCGAACACAGGCATTCTTCTAGACTAATACATATACAGATGGAGTGTGTGTAAATTCGCCGTGTACGTTTGCGCCGCAGAGGTGTCCACGGAGGAGCCGGTGAAGCCGATCCTTCAATCCAACGAGTTGGGCTGGCGGAAAGATGGTGAGAGCATTTTCTCCTCACATTTGTGACGGATTAAGGAATTAGTATTAATATTAAGAATTTTTGGAATAGTATAAATAGTTAAATATAATAAGTCCCTTGGTTAACACACACACACACACACACACACACACACACACACACACACACACACACACACACACACACACACACACACACACACACACACACACACTTGGCAGGAAGCCAGCCGCCCAGCAACGGGAATACAGATCTTAAGAGAGCGAGGAGATCGTTTGAATTTAGGGGAGGGGAAAGAGCGGAGCAACTTGCGAGTGCGAGTGCCAGAGAGGATCACCAGCCGGGATCTCCCGCCAGGACCACCAGCCAGGAGCCGCCCAGTCACGGTGAGCATGGCCACCGGCCAGCAAGAATAAAGTTTTTATCACATATTTCCCTGTGCTTGCCCTTGTCGTGGGTCGCGGGCCGGGGCCCTGCATCGCGACAACTGATCCCTACCGCCTTTGCCCGTTACCGCTGGGAGCCCCGAGGGGCGAGTCAAGGCGGGACGGGAGAAGGAGTCCGCGGGCGCCGGAGTAACCCGGGACCGCACTCGCGCCCACGAAGCCGTCGATCCCATTTTTTTCCGGGATACACTAATGTCATTTTTCCCCCCTCCCGCTCGTGTTCCGCCGCTGCTGGACGCTGTCGAGCGAGGTGCGAGACAGGACAGGGGGAGCATCCGTCGCCGTCTGGGTCCCCGGGCGCGGGCCTGACCGTTAGGCCCTCAAGGCCAGCTGTCTCGCATCAGGGCACGTCCCATTCCCAAGGGTTCCGGGCACCAGCCCGCTCCGCCAATCCCGCCCCGGGCGGATTCACCCGCGCGGCTGGGAGTCACCACAGAGCACGTTGTGGGACCCGTAGGACACGGCCCGTTGTCGCACAGCCCGCCTCTAAGAATGGTCCGGCAATTACTGGCACCTTATGTCCTGGCTGTCTCATAAAAAATATACATTTTGTGAGGGGAACCCTGGGCCGCTGAGGATCACCCCGGCCGCCAGAGACACATTTTAAATTGTTGTTGCCTCCTTCAGTGAAATTTTCTCTCGCGGTTAAAATGTGGCTGCCCTCGCAGCATATGTCAGTCACGTCAGTTGATGGGAAGATTGGCTGTGATCCAAAGAGGGCGAAGAAACAGCATCGCGCCCTGAACAGTCAGGAGCTCTGACGCCGGGGAAAACCGCCACCAANAAGAGGAATTCGGAACTAAAATTTCACTGTGGCATTTGCATTTATTTAAACACACACTTTTTGATTTTGGAATCGGAAGTTATTATGCTGCCGTGGTGTCGGATTAATCTGACTTAGATTTTAGACAATAATCATACTGAGAAGTGTAACGAATTGAGTTTCGCAAACCTAACAGTATGACCGGCAGCAATAATATAAATAGAACTTATCTTGTGCGGTGTTAAAGCCACCGGTACTGCTGTTTGGAGGGGGGCGGCTTTAACTTGTGGTTGCACTCGATAATAAAAACACGTAGGACTTGCTCGGGGTTTTGCGCGACGTGCGTCTTGGGTGTTTATTGAACAAAGTAGCAATTGGTACTGATTACAAATAGACTTAAAAATATCATCGGGGAGCGGATTGGAAGCTCATCGGAGAGAGAGGGAGAGAGAACAAACGGGACATTGTGAGGCTGCAAGCGGAGTCACACTGCCTCTCGAAAATAAGCGCCTTTTGGCGTGAACAGACAAACATCGATTGTTTTCACTTTTCTGAAGAAAACCGAGAAGGAGGGTGCAAATTTGGTAAGTTTGTAAATTAAATAGTTTTTTGTATTAATAATTAAGTGTTAAGGGAACTTTAAATATTATATTTTAGACGAGCCCTGGAAACATTACTGCATTGAAAGGTTCAGGTCAAATTTAAAATAATGGCAAACGTTAAACTACTTAAAATAAATATATTGTAATCAACTTAAAATCTCATTCTTTTTTTCAGAAATATATAATTAGATATGGCTTAAAATAGTGTTTGGTCTGCGTACCAAATTATAAAATCATATTTAACTTTTCCGATTGACAAATTATGTTGTGTTAATAACTAACTTAATTTAAATATAATATAAAACTTGCACACATTTGGCAATCGCGGTTATGGACATTGTGTAAACATTCACCTCACTAGTTCGGCCCATTTTGGAATATGGTTCTTACGTTTGGAGTCCCAGTTTTGGAGTCCATATTAACCGCATTGAGTCCGTCAAAAAAAATTGTTGATCTTCGCCCAACGTGGCTTACCCTGAGATAACGACCTAAGATTACCGTCTTACTCTAGTAGACTTCTAATAATTAACCTTCCTTCGCTAGCTAACCGTAGAACGATGTTTGGCGTCGTCTTTCTACATAAGCTGATACATGGAGACGTGCCCCTATCTGCTAAGTCTGCTCAATTTCCAGGTACCGCGACTAACATCTAGATCATATATCCCCTTAGTTATTGGTCACTGTAGGAGGGAGTTTAAAGTGCATGAACCCTTTGTGGTTTTATGCGCAGATTACAACTGCCTCTTTGATTTAATTGATGGAAGTGATAGTCTTCCTAAACTTAAAACCCTATTGCTTGTAGAATTAGCTCGTATGTAGTATGTAGTATCTTATATAATTTTCCTCGTGCTCTCCTTTATTTTCTTTCTCACGTGTCTATCTTGAACGCCAAATTGCAACGAAAGGCTGCGAGAATCGCGATGCACCTATAGTTCTGCGACGTCATCGATTTAAAGTGAAAGTGAATTTTACCAGAAAAAGAAAAAGGTATGTATTTAACTTAAATTGTTATTTTTATATAAGTTTTAATGACCTACAGCTTAACCATTTCGTGCCTTACATACTAATAAAAACTAATTGTAAATATATTATTTCCTCCAACCCTTTTTAATGTGTTTTCGTTTCTTTATCGTTCTTGTGTCTATCCGTGTTCCCACTTGTTTGTTTCTCGTTTTCTAATCCGGATAAGAAACAAATTTTTTTAAAGCTAGAAAAACATGTGATAGCTTCTTGTGACACCCACACAAAAATTAAAGGATAATTAGAATTTTTATAAAAAAAAGATCAACTTTATTATCTGGGAGTTTTTTTCAGACTGACTTTATACAATTTGTAATTAGATTAAGGGACTGCTACCGCCGGTTTCGCTGCTGTCGCCGCTGCCGCTGATGTCGCTGCACCCGCTGCTGTCGCCGCTGGTGTTGGGTTCCCCAAATTTGGTCCATCGTCGGTGATAAGACTGACCAAGCGCACGTGGCGGACGTGCACGCGCTGTGCAGGTGGGCAGTGCACTCCGGGTACAATATTTGTTCTTACTTTCTGGGTGCAATGACATTTGTTCTTAACTCATATACCAACACAAACAAGGTTTAAGTGAACCTTTTTGTGATTTCGTTTTCTAACCCTTTTTTGTTATGGACTAGAAAAGTTTTCACTTCTGAATAACGTCTTGTTTGGTTCGTATGAAATATATAAACGAGATCATTATAATTTATAACTGTTTTTATTTTGATTTTTATTTTAGACGCTTCTTGAACTGAAGAGACAAATTTCCGGGAATATATAAAAACGGTGCGCGAGGCCTTCGGAAAACTTAAGAATTTCCTTAAATAATATTAAAATATATAACATCCTAAACTTTCTTCTAGTACCTAATAAAACTTAATTATTTTTAAAAATTTCTGAATGTTTTGTTTCTTGATTCATCCTAATTTTCATGCTGACCGAGAAACGACAGTGGCACCATAAATTTCGTTCTTACCGGTAAAAGCGAATTTCATTCTGACCGAGAAGCGAAGAATCGGAGAAGGGTGGCCAGGCGACGTGTTGTCGGTGTGCGCCACGAACTCCGACGATATTTTGCATTTAACAATTTGTTTCAAAAATAAGTATCTTAATATTAAACATGAGTATTGTCTTGAAGGTACAATATGATTTATAAATGTCTTCATCTAATGTTAACGTTACATTTTGTTTACTTGTTATTTTTCTTAAGTTATTTTTGTACCTTATTAAATTACAATTAAGGGATAGTGTGTCTATATTGTGTTTCTGGAAGATCTTTGAAATTGGTTTGGATATTTTTCACTTCCATTAATATGTTCGTCGTTGTCATCTAGGATTTCCGAGAAAGATTTGAGTATGGTCCTTAGACCTTTAATAAGGCTTGCTTTACCTTTATTGTTCGGCAAGAATGCATCTATTTTGACTACTGTTTGATTTTGATTAGTAGGATTTCTAATGATACTTTATGGGTTGGGCGTATTGAAAGGCTTCTGGAACTACGGGTGCGAAGTACATTGAGAACTATGTGTCGGTGTTGGTATTGGTTGCTTAAGCTGGTGATCCTATGTTTGTAAGTTTCTTATCTGTTTGTTTTAGTTGTTTCAAAGGTTACGCCTTCTTTGTGTAGTGAAAATCTCGCTGTTATCTTGTTTCTACGGATTTCTTTTCTAAATACGTATCTTTACGCTCGACCTGGACGGGTGTCTCTCTATTCTTGTTTAATTTAGCCAATCTTCTTTCCGTAGTCGCGTTTAAATATCCCGGTACCTTTAGGTATATGTCTTTTATAAATTTATTTAACTTCTTAAGATAGTTGTAGCGATTATCAAATGTTATTGTTTTTTTAAATATATATGAGTTCTTCCGAATTCTAGACGTGCTTCCATTCTTTGGTGTTAATGAAAAATATTTCTATATGCCAAACCGCCAATGGTCCCTTTGTGCGGTTGGAGTTTGCTTCAATGGTCTATGGGGGTGTCTTTCGTACTCGAGGGTTAGGCAGGTATCGGAATTTTTAAAAATTGTTGTGACAATATCTTTTAAACGTGGATATTATGTGTTCCTTTTTAAATGGTTGTAAGTTTTATATATCCCCTCCCCCATGATTGGTGTTAAAGTAGTATTCACGAATTTTGTTTTCCTGGTCATGAGGATTCGTGATTTCGGTTAGCCATCTTTTGCAGCGGGAAATTTTGTATAAGTCATTTTCGAAGAAATAGTTGTTGTCTTCTTTATATTCAACAAGAAAGGAAGCTAACTTCGGAACGCCGAAGTTGATATACCCTTGCAGATTTGAATTGAATTATTTATAATCTAACCCTATCTATTTTAAAATGAATAACTTTCAACATAATTTTATTTTTACAGTTTTACCTTTTTTACTTTTTTACATGTCAAGTAAAATGTTATTTACGTCCACATTTACCGATCGTTTGTATTGCAGCTATATGATATAGTCGTCCGATTTTTATGAAATTTAAAACAAAATTCTTAAATAATATATAATGCTTGTATACCAAAGTAGAAAATGTTATGTTGAAAACTGACAAAGTTATAATTTTTTTTTGAAAATATCGCGACCGTTCCTATGACAGCTATATGATATAGTAGTCCGATTTTTATAAAATTAAATAAAAAAATCTGCAACAATATATAAAGCTTATAACCGAGAGTTGATCAAGATATGATAAAAAACAGTAAAGTTATGATTTTTTTTCAACAAATTTACGGATCGTTTGTATGGCAGCTATATGATATAGTCGTCCGATCTGGCCCGTTCCGACTTATGTACGAGTGAGAGTATATAGAAGACTATCTGCAAAGTTTCAATCAGATAGCTTCAAAACTGAGGGACTAGTTTGCGTAGAAACGGACAGACAGACAGACAGACAGACAGACAGACAGACGGACAGACGGACAGACGGACATGGCTAGATCGACTCGGCTGTTGATGCTAATCAAGAATATATATACTTTATAGGGTCGGAGATGACTCCTTCACTGCGTTGCAAACTTCTGACTGAAATTATAATACCCTGCAAGGGTATAAAAATATCATTTGGTGCTAATATTGCGAAAGTTGTATTTGGTTTCAGGATTGTTTGAAGGGTGTTTGTAATGGAGTCAATAGTATGCACGGGTTCTGTGATTAAGTGTCTTGTTTTTTTGGACAAATGGTTATTCTGCTTGTGTTGAAGTTGTTGATACAGTCCGGAATATTATTTGACTATTGAAGTGATTTGGTGATTGTGTAGCGATTGGTATAATTTGTTGGTCTTCGTTTATGTTTAAGTTTGGCTCAATTCTGCTGAGTGCGTCGGTGATTACGTTTTGCGACCCTGCTTTGTATACGGCTAGGACAATTTTCCATCGATGTAGTTTTGGATTCTGACCTTTCAGGTATTCTAGCCGGATTAATCGCCTATGGTCCGTGACCATTTTGAATCTACGTCCGAAGAAGTATGGTCTAAAATGATCTACAAACCAAATGAAAGCTAGCATTTCTTTCTCTATCGTAGTATAGCGGATTTCTGCGTCTGACAAAGTCCTTCCAGCGAAGTATATCGGCCTGTCGTTAGTGTCTGGACCTTGTGACAACACATAGCCTTTTGCTTGTTGTCTGATTTTCTTTTCTTTAAACTGTGTCGTTATGGGTTTACTTATTTTCGCGAAGTTATTAATTAATTTCTAAAAATTACTTTATTTTCCTAGTTGTCTTTGAGCAGGGAAAGTCCCTGATGGCTTAAATCTTAAGTGTTTTTGGCTTACTCCTTCCAGGGTTGTATTGATTTTTTAGATTTGCGTTTTGGAGTTTTGGTGTTGCATTCGAATGTTTAACTGTTGCTCGTCCGGTCGGTCTGTATCTATTGCTATAAACATGCAGTTTAAGTATTGGTGGGTTCGTGGAGAGAACTCTTCTGCTTGTAACGGTTCTTCAAGGTAATGTGTTTGGATTCCATCCGAATTATTGCAGACTTTAAAATAGGCGGATCGGGCGATTGCGGTGTATCATCCGCCTGTTATGGATATTTCATTAGCCAAATTCTTGGTTTTAAATTAAAAATCTCCCTCCATAAAGTTTACTGGGAGCGGTAATCGCATATTGGTATTTTGTGGCAGGGTATGTTATGTGTCTACAGGGTTTGTTTTTGTGAGGATTAGGATGGCGGCTTCTGGTGTTTTTAGTATGTGGTCGGCAAATTTTATTTTCGCATTGACGCCAAATAGGAAAAAAATTGCTAGGAAACCATTGACGTGGGTTTGAAAATGTAATAGTAAAAACTAAAAATTGTTTTGAATCATTTGAAATTTATTCGGTCTGTAATTTCCGAATTTTGAATGTACTGAGTACAGTGTGGATATTGACATCGGAGGTAAGTTTTTAGTAGATCTTTTTTAATAAGTGCTGGGCTTATGAATAAGTAGGCGGAAATTTAAGAAGGTTTGACACCACTGAGTTTGGTGATAGGAAAACAGATCCGTGAGCTGACATCATTGAACATTGAACATTGAATTGAATTGAACATTGAATTTATCATAAAACTGTCTTTAGAACATGACTTTTGTGCTTTTTTACCGCTACTTGAAAACGAAAGATCCAATCAGTGATAAAAAAATCATATTTTAAGCAGAATTCATTAAGCTTTCATTCTGCATACTTTATTTTGTTGTATTATTCTTTCCCACTTTCCTAGAAGGGTCGAAACAAAAATTTTGAGGGTGTCGTATAATTGTGGGCAGGAGTGTACATGATGAAAAAAGGGGGGTAGCAATAACTTCGGCTGAGCATCACTGTGTACAAAATATACCTTTTAGCCAATTCCGAGGCGGGCACTAAGGTGCCATATTTGTATATAAAAAAATACTCTGAAAATAAAACCCGAAACGAGAAGAAGTTTTTTACCTCAACCATTCCAAACTAGAAAGCCAACCGTTTTTGTGTTTAATCTTAACGATTGACAAGGATCTCCGAGATGGCTTTTTTCCGTGTATTGCGGTTTGGAGAAATTATGGAAATAAGTAATTTTGTAAAGATCCCCAACCAGTTTGATTGTGTGCGTCTATTTAGCTTTAGCCGAGTGTAAATTTATTTTCAGCATATTTGCTCGGTTTTTCCGCCGCTTCTTCTATACTTCTTCTTCTATACAAGCTTTTTCAGTACCGAATTATAAACCTAAGCCTAAAATTTAATTTCAACAATTCTTGTTTATCTATTTGTGTACAGGTGGTTTCCGCGTCTCGGGAAAAGCAAGCATTTAGCAGAAGTAAATCTTACTCATGCATTGGTAATATTTGGAAAGTATTACTGTTTTCGTATGGATATTTCTGGCAAACAGGTTTTCTATTTATTTCAATTTATTAAACACAACTAATTAATACGTTTTTAGATCGGACCGTCTTTTGTATGCCTGAAAATAAGTTCTACTTTACTTGGAAATTTTCAAGTTTTTCAAAGTATAACACCAATGGGGCCCCTTTTACAAAAAGTTGTGCATCGATTTTATGCTCCACGTTGCTTTGCACCACTTATGAAAATATTTATATGTGGTGAAACTCTTATGGTAAGTAAACCATATTAAGAATCTGTTAGAATTACAGAGAGTAACTTGGTATAGGTGTATGAAAGCTATCCAAAAACTCACCTAACCCCGTTTTTTATTGACCTGTGTTATTGTATATATTTTTTTTAGTTTCAACGAGATATTAATATATGGAATAATAAATTGTTCCGCCGAAGCCCCATCTTAGCAAAGGAAGATGCATCCATAAAGAAGTTTCGAATGTGGTTTTCACAGTTTTACACATCAAACAGCAAACCATTTGCAGAAGCTACTACTGTTGGCTGGTAGTCAACGGAACGCAATGATAGATATATGTATAATTTACTATTAAGGTTGGAGGGACCTTAAATAATGATAATAAATAAATCGATACTAATAAATATATTATTGAAATTTGTATACCCTTAATCAGCATCAAGAGCCGAGACGATCTAGCCATGTTCGTCTGTCTGTTTCTACGCAAGCTAGTCCCTCAGTTTTGAATCCATCTTAATTACATTTTGCAGATGGTCATCAATAGCATATTCACATATTGAACGCACACTGTACTCAGTATTACACATTAACATTATTACAAACACAGTGTAGCACTTTGCTGCAATGCTGGTCTGTGATTAAGTGTCTTGTTTTTTGGACAAATGGTTTATCAACTTGTCTTGAAGTTATTAATACGGTATGGAATATTCCCACTAATGTTCTCCGGGTTACATCCGGCATCCCGCAAGGGAGTCATTTGGGTCCCCTATTGCTTACATTATTTATTAACGACCTGCCCAAAGTCTTGATTAACTCTAGAGTACTTATGTTCGCTGACGATGTTAAGCTTTGCGTGCAATATAAGGACGCTGCTTGCCAGTCTGATTTACAAACAGATCTTGATCAATTTCAAACATGGTGACGGCTAACTTATTAAACTTAAACGGCTCTAAATGCAAGCTAATGACATTCTCTCGTGTCGTTCCTAAGCTTGCGACTTAAACGCTGAACTGCTGCTCTTTAGAAAGAATTCATATAGTTGATGATTTGGGCGTTCGCCTTGACCCCAAACTAGACTTCATTAAAGACATTTCGTGCAAGGTAAATAAAGCCAGGGGTGTGCTTGGGTTTATAAAACGGTGGTCAAAAGAATTCAATGACCCCTACGTTACTAAAACATTATATACCTCGTTAGTTCGTCCTATCTTAGAATATGGATCTTGCGTATGGAATCCTCAGTATGGAGTCCACAGTAATCGCATCGAATCTGTTCAAAAGATTTTTTTACTTTTCGCTCTACGCGGTTTAAACTGGGATGCAAACCGAAGATTACCGTTATATTCTAGTAGACTCCTTCTAATTAACTTACCTCCCTTAGCCAATCGAAGAACTATGTTATGCATGACCTTTATTTTTAATTTTATTCGTGGTCACGGTGAAAGTGCTGAATTGTTAGGTCAGCTGAATTTTCATGTTCCGAGAAGAAACACTAGATCCTATTTGACATCAGTCTTGCGCCAATGTAGAACTTCGTTTAAATTGCACGAAGCCTTTAGAGTCTTATGAGCAAATTATAACAATTTGTACACAATAACATGTTACGTAGATAGCCTTCCAGACTAAAAACCTAATCCTAACCCACTTAGTATGTATGCAAACAAACAACCAGGCAGCACGCCAGTAGTTATTTTCCGCGTATTCTTTTCTATTTTTCCATCGTGTCTACTAAAATCTAACCCATACAATATACTGCTTTGATTGTAATTGCAAGATTGTAATTGAAAAGTATAGTAACCAGCTCATTGACAAAATTGTCTCACAAATAAAGTGTTTTTTATTTTGCTTTTTGCAATTATTTGCTAAAAATAGCTGTACAATGGCTGCAACAAAGCACAAAACTGATATGTTTTCGGTGCCAAGGCTCTTCCGCTGCAAAATTAAGTTACATGAATTTTTATGTGTTGCTTATGCAACTTGTGGCCATTAGTATTTTACAAATATACATTTAAGGACTTCCATACATTACATTAATTTTGGAATACTTCGACAAGGACTCAAGAAATGCATAATTATATATTGAAATTTGCGGCTTTTGTCGTTGTTTATCGTTTTAAATCGGTGTGACCGTAGTCGCATTACCAAAATATTGCACGCAGAATAACTCATATAGTTGTCTCTTTCAAGGTCCTAATGTAGAAGCTATAGCTTCTAGATTTTCTTGGCTTGTGTTTGTAGAAGTTGATGAATTGCTAACGGTGGGACTAATTAAACGTTTATGTGGGTATCCTCTACACAGTTTCCTCATTTCCCTACTTTCCTTCGTTGTGTTAGTTTTTAGTTATATTCCACCTTTGTTGTTTGTTAATGGACGTTATCGGCTTCAACTGTAATGTTTGTGACATTTGCCTATTGATGTCAGGTGGCACTCTATGGTGTGTATGACTTTTAATATTTATGTTTTGTTTAATATTTGTGCAGGTTTTATTTATTCATTCATTTTAACAATATTCTTGCTTTTATGCACTTCATAATAATAAGTTTCCGTTTGTTGGTAAAATTGTTGTAAATGGTCCCGCACAAGCGATTCCGGTGTCTTATCAGCGGTTGATGTACACATATACGGTCGATTGCGTGGCAATTAGAATTTGATTTTGTTTCTTTTGTTTATTTTATTTGCACAATATATAATTATTGTTTCACGACCCACTACTAAAACTTTCACAAGCACCGCTGTCACTTGTTCACTCACCGCAGCTTACAAGGAAAATATAACGACAAGTGTTGTCACGTAGTTCTCTGGCCGGGGTAAAATCTCAGTCGGGGCCAAGAAACCTATACAAGAAAATGTATATAGAAGGGTGGAACCTGTAATTTGTATGGGGTAGCAATATGCCTAGAAACAAGGTGCTACAGTGCCTTCTGCTCGTCTGGCGGCGTCTGTGGTCGCAGAGCGAGACGACACGGGACATAGACCTCGGATCCTTGAAGGTTGGGGCGCCACCTGGTGTCCGTGGTCGCAAACTAGGTCTCTTGCGGGGAAGTATGGCCAGCGAGACCTATGAGTCGCATTCGGAGTGAATCCGGTCGTTGCAACCGCGGATCACGGCTGCGTGCGTCTCCGGCCGGACTCGGATGCTAATGCCGGATATGCTTGGCCCCTATGGGGGAGGACTACTCCGGATGGACACAGAGCCTACGGGTTTTAATGCTCCGGCTGGACTCGGAGCCTACGGGGATTTAATACTCCGGATGGGCGCGGAGCCTACGGGGATTTAATGCTCCGGCTGGACTCGGAGCCTTCGGGGATTTAATACTCCGGATGGGCGCGGAGCCTACGGGAATTTAATACTCCGGATGGGCGCGGAGTCTACGGGGAATCTAGTACTCCGGATAGGCGCGGAGTCTACGGGGAATCAGTATTCCGGATGGGCGCGGAATCTACGGGGATCTAATACTACGATCAAGCATGCAGAGGGGGAATGAGCGTGCTCGGCCAAGTTGCGTCTCGTGAATGAGAAGCCAAACAAGAGTCGCAAACCTGAGTCGAGGAGTGGGAAGAGGAAGACAAGGCAAGGATTTGGATGCAAGAAAAATACGCCTGGGGAGTTTATGTATGTGTAGGTGTATTTATTTTTGTGTAAAAGATCGTAAGAGGGGGCCCTAGCTGTTGCCCACACAGTGGATATGTTGATTCTTACGTGAAATCCATTCGGCACGCGGCCGGTGCTGCTCGAGGCGACAGGTGTGCATAAGGAAAGGGAACTTCGGGGCACGCTAGCTGCGGCTTGGTGCAACGGGGCGCGTCAGGCACGTGTATGTGCGCGTGTGTGTGCGGGCGAGCGCGTCGCGGCGGGTCTCTGTGCGTCGCGATGTGGCACTGTGCAACTGCGTATTATTATTATTTTTTTTTAAAATTTGTTTAATAAAGCCATAGAGGCTTTAGAGGGTTTGGGATTACATAGGGTGAAGACGGTGTGCTCGCGCGGTACGGCCGCAAAGCAATGCTTCGCGCGGCCCCATGTCCCGCCCTAAGTGGCCACTTGTCTACGTTTCCGCTCCTCCGACCTAAGTGAGGTCATTATAGAGGCTTCAAAGGAAGATACTGCATGTCAGTTGTCGTCGCTCGTCAGCATCAGCGGCACCAGATTCTCCACCGTGATTACGTGCTCAGCAGACTCTTCCACATTTCCGGGGCAGCAGGTACACCTGCCTAACGCCTCGTGACCGAAGCGCTGTAGGTAGCTCCTAAAGCATACGTATCCGCTGAGAACCTGCGTGAGGTGAAAGTTCACCTGCTCGTGACTCCCCTTCATCCAGCTGTCCGCTCTGGGTATCAGTCGATGCGTCCATCTACCCTTTGCGGATGCGTTCCACCTTACTTGCCAGGCTTCTAGAGTGGCCTCCTTAGCCGCGAGGCGGATCTCCTTTTTGGTGCGGGTAGACAGGACTCTACCGGTCCCCTGGGCGTGCGTGAAAGCCCTCTCCTCTGCCAACAGGTCCAACGGGGGCGTCCCGGCGATGACTAGCGCGGCCTGGTCGCACACTGTCATGAATGCGCAGCAGATGCGAAGTGCCGCTTGGCGGTGGGCTGCGTTCAGTCCGCGACTATACGCCGGGGGTGCCATCGCGTGGCTCCAGATCGGCGCAGCGTAGAGCATGGTGGCTCTTGCTACGCCGGACAGCAGGAGTCTGGTCGCCTGTCTGGGACCCCTGTTGTTCAACATGAGCCTGTCTACTGCCCTAACCGAGATGATGGCCTTGGAGCTCGCATGTGCAAGGTGCTCGTGGAAGGACAATCTCGTGTCGATTATCACACCCAGGTACCTAATGGCCCTGGACGATCTGATTATGATGTCGCCCACCCGAATCATCGCTACCTCCACCCTTTTCCTGCTGCTCGCCAGGACAGCTTCAGTTTTCTGTGGCGCCAACTGCAACCCCACACTGAACAGCCATTCGCTGATATGGCTGATGCTCCTGTTGCAGGTGTCCTCAGCACCGGCCAGCTCTTTGCCGACTACGGCAACCGCGATATCGTCCGCAAAACCCACCAGCTCGGTCCGGCCCGGGAGCGGGAGCCGCAGGACGCCGTCCTACATGGCATTCCACAGCAACGGCGCCACGACCGCTGTCGGATTCGTAGAGCAGGACTCTGCCACCAAAATAGCTCATTAACAGCTCTAGCAGGTAAGGCGGTACACCGAAACTGGATAGCGCGTCCCGGATGCAACCCCATCTCGCCGTGTTGAAGGCGTTGCGAATATCCAGCGTGACTATCATGCAGTACTCCTTATTTCCTTCTTTCCACCGAACTCCTGAGATCGCCGCTTTCGCGATGTCCATGACCTTGGAGATGACGTCCACCGTGGACTTGGCTTTTCTGAAGCCGAACTGCAGGTCGGACATGGGGGTCGCCGCTATGGCCCGCTCTAGCCTCGTCCGGATAAGGTATTCCAACACTTTACCGGCCCCATCGATCAGACAGATCTGGGCTTAGGCTGAAGGGTCCTTGGGTGGCTTCGCATGTTTTGGAAGGAGGACCAGTCGCTGGGCTTTCCATCTCGAGGGGAGGAACCTTCCCTTAGGCACTGGCTAAAGAGCTCCAAAGCCACTTTTTGGGCTCTATTAGGCACGAGGTCGGGGTCGGGAGCTTTTCCCTCCTTCACTCGCAGCGCTGCTGCCAGGATTTTGGACTCCGATACGGGTAAAAACCCTTCCAGGGAGTGCGGCGTAGCCTCGAGTGTACAGACTGGATCGTCTGCCGCTGGGAAGAGGTGCCCGACAATTCCGTTTATACTAGCCGCGTCAAGAGGAGCACCCCGTTTTGTCCCATGGACTCTCTTCACTATGGTCCTGTAGGCGTTACCCCAGGGATCTTGGTCTGTGGAATCGCAGAGTCGCGCGTAACGGGTCGCGCGCGCCTGACGTTCAGCTCCGTGAGGATCGCTGCGTGATCGCTGCAGAAGTATGCCTCGCTCAGGGTCCAGGTGCACTGACTTGCCCTGGAGCGGCTCACAAAAGTGAGGTCAACCACCGAGCCCGCCCCTGCTCTGCTAAATGTGGGCTTGTCCCAAAGTTCAGCAGGGTGACTTCAAGCGAGGAAAACGCCTCGAGTAGGGCTCTGCCTCTAGCATTGGTAAGTGAGCTGCCCTATTCGACTACCCATGCGTTGAAGTCACCGACTATCAATGCTGGAACTCGGCCTCTCGCGTCGGCAGCAAGCCTGTCGATTTCGTCTCCAAATTCGGTGAGTGACAAGCTTGGAGCCAGGTAGACGCTGTAGATCCACCAGCCTCCGATTTTTGCCCGCACAAAGCCTCTCTCGGGGAGCACGTCTGTCCATTGGGCGGGACTCGATTGCCCTGAGGCGACACCGAGTCCATCCGACCTTTACCCTCCCGAGGCTGCCCGCCTCGGCTTCCGGGACGGACCTGGCTTCCGTTGGGAAGAGGGCGAACCGCCTTGACGTTGACAGAGCTGGGCGAGAGGTTCCCCTGCGTGGCAAGCGCTGCCAAGAGCTCCTCTCTGATCACCAACTCGTCCAGGTCCCGTATGACAAACGTAGTCTGGGGCGACACGGTCCGAATCGGCAAACCGTTGCCGAGCACACTCCCAATCCTCTCCTTAATTCCATTGATGGAAGCTCCTGGAGACTTCTTCAGCTCGAGAAGAAGTTCACCCTTTGCCGTCTTCCTCACCTTCGTCACGCTGTCTTCTATGCCTGCCTTCCTGGCATCATGGGTGCGGGTGACCATGCTCAGGAAATCTCTGTAAGACATCTCTGCCGCGGGGGTTATGATGATGGCATCATTTCAACCCCTCCTTCGAGGCTCGCTGAGCTTGGCCTTACCGCGTTTCAGCGAGAGCCTCTCGTTTCTCTCTTTCCTCACTTACACTAACAGCACTTCCCGCCGCTTGCGGCTACGCGGTTGCGGACGACTCCAGGGAGAAGTCTGCGCAGCCTTCTTTGCCGTGGGCCTAGATCGTGGCGTCGGAGGAGCGGTCTGGCAGCGCTGGTCCGCCGGAATGATGGCCTCGCCATTAGTTATTTAGGCCCCTTCTCGCAGATCTGGGGCTTAGGCGTTTTCACCTTCTTGGGTGGACGGGCCGTGGCGGTGGGGCTGGGAGAGTCCCTGACTCTTTTTGTCATTGGGGTCAACGAACTGCCCTCGGGACCGATGCCATCCGCAGGTCTGTCTGCGACCTCCGCGGGCGTTGAAGGGCCGCCACCGGGTGGGGTCCGTTGCAACTTGGAGCTCTTTTGGAAAGCTCCCAATTCGGCTAAAATTACACTTGTCGCTGTAAAAGGAGCGCCGGCCAAGTGGGCCGCCGGGGCTACATGGGTGGGAACGTTGGTTAGGGCCTCCAGAATCCTTGCCCTAGCCGCGGGGTCAACCGCGGGTGGATTTCCACATTTGTGGCTTCCACTTGGAGTAATCATGTTATTACTCGACATTCCTACGGGGTGGGGGGCGTATCAAATGACCCTGCTGCTGGGTTGCGTTTTATACCTATCCGCTAGGTGAGAGGAAACTGCCGACCGTTACGGTACAGACGCAGACCACGCCGCCGGTCAATACGGCTCAGACGCGGCGTGGATTTGGAGAACCGGCAGAGCCGGTGCAGTTTATACCTGCTGCCAGGTAACTCAACCACCTGCCGGCCAATCTGACTCAGACGCTGGCCAAGGCTGCACTATTTGGGGCTATCCATCGGTGGCTGAGAGTTTCTACCCGACTTTTAACGGAGGTTGTACCGCCCCGTCTCGGTCGTCAGAGCCCCGTTTTTGTGTGAGCCGCGTCGCGGAGGGGTTGGCAGTTGGTCTGCTCCATGACCTTGTTCACCACTAAGGCCGTCAAAGTGCTAGGAAGGAGAATCGTCCCCGAATCCCGACTCCTTGCCACAGGCTCGGGGCAGCCGCCCGAAACAGTATGCTACTGTATTCGCAGTGGATCCGCAAGTGAAGGTCGTAGCGACCAGATCTTGTCAGCTAACACGAGAGCTACACGCCAAAAAGTTGCATCCAGCGCCCCCTGGCGGGCGACTCCCCCCGGCTGATCGCTGGCTCCACCTCTGCAATCTTAGCAATCGCACTTTCCAACACTACACCCAGCTGATCCGACAAAACGCTTATTAGGGTTAAAATATTGAATTTGTTTATGTTTTTTTTTTTTTGTATTGAATGTTAAATCTTTCCCTTACATTGGTTTTTTTAATAATACTAATACAAAAAAGACAAAAAAAATTTTTTTAGGGTCAGCCAAAATTTTTATTTTTAAAAAATTAAAATATTTTCTTTTTACATTCAAAATATTTTTATTTAAGCAAATACATAAAAATAAAGATAAAAAATTAAATGAAAAATTTTTTTTTAAAATTGTCTTCATAGAAAAAAATCAATTTTTCCACTTTGATACCCTATAAAAAGGCGAATGGGTAAGCGTGGCACATTATCCGACACATATGTAAATTTTACAACAATTACCTGCCAGTCGCCGTTTAAATTATTTAAATGTCTTATTTGGTTTAAAAGTTATGATTTTTGCAACCTAAAATGAGAAAAGGCGCTACTGTGCCATGGTGCGAACTACCCCCTGATGAGCCAGATGAGGATGACAACGAGGAAGACGAATCCGAGCACTGATCTCGCGAGGACGTTGCGATTGTCAGGAGAGGCCGAATGTAACGGACGGGTTCTTGTCTAGGAGCAGTTTCATATACAGACACCGATAGATATGTATAAGTCATAGTAGTTAGGGCCTATCGACAGAAGTAGATCGACGATAACGATACCGAGAACTGAAGAAGAGGAAGGGGAGAACGTTTGGAGAAATAGAGCAGAGAGCACGCAAAGTTTAAGTTATTCTCGATATATGTTTCATAACATTAAACCTTTACACATAAGCCAATAAATATTACTCCAACACTCGAAAAAGCCATTTTTTTACAGTAGTCAAAGAGGACAATCTGCGATCGCACGATTGGCGGCCCGGCAGAATCATTTCTCTCTTTCCAGGAGCCGATGACCGCATTCAAATCGTTAAGATCCGCACATCTCGGAGGACAATAAGGCGCCTAGTCCATAAGGTCATACTCCTGCCTACGGGGAACCAGAAATCCTCAGTTCTCAAGGACTATGATCTCTCCCGTTCCAAGGTTCATAGTGCACTCTTCCCATTTTAAACTAAGTTCCAAAGCCATCTCCGCCTCGCGCCTCACGCACCGCACCGGCTCCAGCCCCATCTGGGATATCCAGATGGATGGGTCGACGGCGACCTGGTGGCCGTCGACCACTGCGGCAATCGAGCGTTCACGTCGGGTCCCCGCTCCAACCCTATCGGTGGCCACGTGGCTCCAGCAGAAGGCGGTGTCAGCCTTTGCCGCTTCGGTTACGTCCAAACTGAGGACGATGGAGCGGATCTGCGATCAGGCGGACACTTAGGGCGGGATTGGGGGCCACGCGAAGCATTGCTTCGCGGCCGTACCGCGCGAGCACACAGTCCCCGCACTAAGCAATCTCCCTCTATTTCCCCTCTCTTTTGTAAAATAGCCTTTAAGTAAACCAACTAAAAAAAATAAAAAATAAATAAATTTTGAAAATAGACAAACACACACCAACTCCAGGACTCCTAAGACGTTTGTATGCAATCCAAGCGAGCCCGTGTACTGGTGGAATCAGACGATTGCCGTGGCCAGGCAAGAGTGCACTAAAACGAGGCGTCTATACCAGCGCTCATACCGCAAAAGCGCTCATATGGAGAGGAGGAAAAAGCTCTGAAGGTGGCTATCCGGGAAAGCAAATCGAAGTGCTTCCTGGAACTTTGCGATTCGGCGGACCAAGACCCCTGGAGCAACGCTTACAGGATACTGGCAGCAGCGTTGCGAGTCAAGGAGGCGAAAAACCCCGGCACCGACTTCGTTCCGAATAGAGTCGTAAAAGTTGCCCTGGCACTAAGACCGGACATATTTGCGAAGCCCTTCAGCCAGTGCCTCAGGAAAGGAACCTTCCCATTGAGATGGAAAGTCCAGCGGTTGGTCCTTCTGCCAAAACCTGGAAAGCCACCCGATCGGCCTACCGATCTATGTCATCGATGGGGCCGGTAAGGTGTTGGAACACCTGATCCGGACGCTATCGCCAAGGTCGTGAACTTTGCAAAATTTGCGAACTCTGGAGTACGGTGTAGAGGAGGCGATAAGAAATACTGCCTGATAGTCACAGTGGACTTTTGCTACGACTTCAACTCGTCGAAATGGAGTATTCCGTTGATGTGGAATCCCATGTATGATGGCGTTCTGTGGCTGCCGCTTCCGGGCCGGGCTGAGCTGGTGGGATTTGCGGACAACATTGCGGTAGTCGTAGTCGACAAAGAGCTGTCCGGAGCCGAGAACGCCGGCACCAGAAGTATCAGCCTGATTAGCTCGTGGCCTTCCAGCATAGGTCTGTACTTGGCGGCCCAAAAAACAGAAGCTGTCTTGATGATCAGATAGTCCAGGGCCATTAAGTTCCTGGGGGAGATGATTGACACGAGGTTGTCATTCCGCGAACACCTATCACACGCGAGCTCGAAGACCATCAATGCGGTGAGAGCGGTCAGCAGACTAATGCTGAACAACAGGGGTCCCAAACAGGCACACTTGCTGTCCGGTGTAGCAAAAGCCGTATTGCTCTACCCAGCGCCGATCTGGAGCCACGCGATGGCATGATCGGCTTACAGTCGCGGCCTGAACGCAGCTCACCGCCTCGCAGCGCTACGCATCTGCTGCGCCTTCAGACGGTGTCTAACCCGGCCGCCCTGGTCATGGCTGGTCATGGGCAAGGGGAAAGCTCTGTAGGCAACCGACCCCAACCTCCCAGGAGCAACTTGTAGCAATAACCACTACGCTATTCCCTGCGCAGCCATCGCTAATGCTTCCCAGCATAGCCACGAGCCTTACCAGCGAGGAGGAAATCATGCGAGCGTTGGCCTGCAGCAAAGCGTCTACGGCTCCTGGCCCTGATGGCATCCCCAACGTTGCACTCCATGCCATAATTAAGGCCTACCCGATATTATTTGCACAGGTTTTTTTAACAGGTGCATCGCTGAGCCTACATTTTCAAGAGCCTGGAAGCAGAAAAGGCTAGTGCTCATCCTGAAATCAGGCAAGATGAATATCGCCCCCTCTGTATGCTCAACACATTGGCGAAGATATTCGAGCGCATCATTTGCAACAAGCTGGAGAGAGAAATCGAAGAAGGGGGATTCATATCGAACCAGCAGCACGTTTTCAGGATGTAGCGAAGCACGAAGCACAGGGCAATAGACCTACAGATTCATCTCCCACTTGGTCCGCTTGATGCAGAGACGATTTGGGCAGATGGACTTTTTTACCACGCAAATGCTTAAGATGCTTTAGCAGCCACTGTCTGCCGCCTTACACCCGACAACCTAATCGGGTGTATGCTGAAGTCGCCATTCAAATGGGAGGCGGTTGCTGCAATGGCAGCATGCGTGATTTTGTCAGTTCCGCGGGGGCGGACTCTTCCATTTCTACCCTTATTCTATCCCAATCTTAACCTATGTATTATACTTAACACACTTACAAACATACACAACACCCACGCGGTCAGGCCAAGCCACGTAGAAATGATGCCCGCGGCTGAGATGTCCTCTATCAGTAGCGCATGATAGCTACAATAAGAGCTATTAGCAAGCCGTACAAGTCTTACGCTGACCCCAACTGTGCTACGGACAGCTCTGACAAAGCGACCGACATGCGCTCCGGGAGAAGTTTCGTGCGGGCCAAGACCGGGGGCTGGTGGGTCTACGGCGTTTACCTGGCTCAAACCTTGTCACTCTCACAATTCAGAGGCGCGATAGACCAGCTAACCGCCGACGCGAGAATCCGGGTTGCGGCATTGAGAGTTGGCGACTTCAACGCATGGGCAGTCGAATGGGGCAGCACCCTCATCAGAGGCAGGGTCCTCCTTGAGGGGCTCTTCTCGCTCGAAGTGACCCTACTCAACTTCGAGGACAAGCCTAGCTTTAGCAGAGCCGGCGCGAGTTCGGTGGATGACTTTACATTTGTGAGCTGTTTCAGGGCAAGGCAGTGCACCTGGACTCTGAACAAGACACACACCGGCAGCGATCGTGCAGCGATCCTCACAGAACTTTACTCCAGCGTAAGACGTTCCCTCTGCCCCCAAATCGCAGGGGATACAGACCCGGAACCCTGGATATTCAGGCCTTCGCGGCGTGCATGCGGAAGTTAGATGCTACTGGTAGTGCAGAGTAGATGGCGGATTTGGATTTTATGAGCCAACTCTAGGCCTCCTGCGACGAATGCATGCAATCTAAGTGGGCCCACTTACGTCACAGGGAGCCAGACGATTGCCGCGGCCAGGCGAGAGTGTGCTCAATACGTGCGCTCATACCGCACGAATGCCCATTAATAAAGGAAGTATGAGTTCCAGCGGTGCCGCAAAGCCCTGAAGGTGGCTATCCGGGAAGACAAATCGAAGTGCTTCTGGAACTGGGCGATTCCGCGGACCAAGAACCCTGGGGAAACGCCTTCTGGACCATCGTTAAGAGAGTTAATGGGACGAAACGGTGTGCTCCACAAGATGCGGCGAGCATCGAGAGAATTGTCGGACACCAACGGCAGTCTCTACGCTTGAGATCGCGACGCACTCCCTGGAAGAACTTGCACCCGTATTGGAGTCGGACATCCTGGCAGCAGCGATGCGAATTATTAAGGCGAAGGCCCGCGGCCCTAACCTCGTGGCTAATAGAGCCCTGAAAGCTGCACAGTCTTTTCGATGTCATTGCGGAGCTCTTTAGCCAGTGAATTAGGGAAGGATCCTTCCAATCAAGATGGAAGCCGCCCTAAGACCCTTTAGCCTACCTTCCAATCTGTTTAATCGACGGGGCTGGCAAGCTGTTGGAAGAGAGAAGGAATGCCCCTGGCGGCCGGGCCGAGCTGCTAAAGAGCTGCTTTAGAGGCAGAATCTTGCACTACCACGGACACGGATGCTTGAGGAGTTACCTGCAGCGCTTCGGTCACGAGGCACGTGACCGGTCGTGCAGGCACGTGTTCTTGCTGCCCCGGGGATATGGAAGAGTTTGCAGAGCACGTGATTTTCACGGTAGAGAATCTGGTGCCGCTGTTGCTGATTGATGAGGAGAAGTGGCAGGCTTCGTCAGCCTTCGCCGCTTCGGTCATGTCCAAGCTTAGGACGGAATAACTCGGGACACGTGATCATATATCGACCGCGAGTGCACGCCAGACTCAAGTTCCCATAACCCACCACGAAGGATATCGCATCAGCGGGTGAGCTGACTTTGGGCCACACATTTCTGGGCGGGGGTGGCCTTTGGCAAGAAGGGGCCGGATCGCCCAAGATCAGACACAGGCTTGAAGAAGTTAAGAAATAATAAATAATTCTACCGCTCAACCTTGTGTGACGGTCAGTCGTGCCCCGGGTAACTGAGGGACGGCCAGGATCCGTTCAGGAATTAATTTGGTTCAGGCGTGGTTGTTGTAAAAGATCCCCGACCCGATTTCCCAAGGAGAACAATGAGGGTTTATGCAGTTTTGCGTTTATTCATAGTACTGTTACAAGAGCGTCAATAAATCAGCTTTCGGGATCGGTGAGAGTACCTCGGCTGTGCGTCGCCGCTCGGCTACGCTCTCCACGGCTCCTTCTGTTAGGGTTGGGTTCGTAAGCCATGCAGAGAAAATTAGTTCGTGGGTTCATAAGCCGTCTTACGGAGAAGTTGTCGGGCACGTAAGCCGTGCCAGAGAGCTTGTTGTTGGGCTCGTAAGCCGTCTAGAGAGAAGTTGTTGTCATTCTCATAAGCTACCCCAGAGAGAGAACTGTCGGGCTCGTCAGCCTTCCCAGAGAGAGAAACTGTCGGGCTCGCAGCCTTCCCAGAGAGACAGGTAAGGGTTGCTTATCGGGCTCGGAGGCCGTACCAGGAGGAGTGAGGAGATGAGGAAAATACGGGAAACTACAATTTATCAAACTGAACCGGATCGAATGAACCAGTCCAATCAAAAGGTCTTCGCTGCTGACTCCTGAATTTATCCTGCTAAGTAGGCTTACCTCTCCCGATCAGCACCCAGCGGCTGCGGCTCGCCTTATAAAGCGATCTGGCGGGTTTTAGTGTGCCGCCGCTGGCGAAGAGATTTGCCATATTTAATGTACCTAACGGTATTGGGTTCGGGCAGTGTGACCCTTTGTCCTTCGATCGATGGCGCGCGCGTGTATTCAATTAAAATATTTTTCCGATTCATTATTTATGCCCCTAGTTTTTTCTATTTTTTATCTTCTATTATAAAATTTATTTGTGCGCGTCACACATGTGTCTTCAACTATTGTCTCTTTCTTCGGTCATATTTTCGTAAGACGATACCTCTTGCCACATCTGTTCCCCTCCCGCTTGCTCGCACGGAACCTGGCGGCTGGGTTGTCCACGCTAGATTCTCCCTGTGGATGCTGAAAAATTTTTGGCCAGATTCAAGGTAAGACGGGAACGAGGGTCTGTGGCTGCTGGGAAATTCCAGGCCCTGCTCAAGTGAGGTGGCCACCGAACGGTCCCATACACACCGAGGCAGAATCTGACGGAAAGGGTCAACAGGACGATCAAGACGATGATCGCCCAATACTTGGGCGGAGGCCCACAGAATGGATGGGATCAGATGCTACCCGAGATATCACGGGCCTTCAATACCAGCATCTCACGACAAGGTTCAGTCCGGCGTTTCTAATACAAGAACGGGGCCCCGACTACCGAGGACGATATACGACGAGGTAATATCTAGACGAGGTACCCCCGAGGTCACCACAAACGAGCGGAGCCATTAACTTCGCGACGTCGCCCGAAGCAACGCCGAACTCGCAGTGGCGGACCAAGGACGTCACTAAAACCTTCTCCGACGGACATGGAAGCCACCAGCTCACTAGTACCAAAGACAAATAACAAGATGGCTCACGGCCATACGAGTTTTTTGCAGAAACCAAAAGAGAGCGCTGTAGAGCACCCCGCTCTCTTGTAAGCAAACAGCGACAGCCGTCGACTGTTTGTGCACACGTACTTCATGCATCGTAGTTGCATGCAAGTGTTTGTGTTCTGAGTTAAATTATATCCTTCTTTTTATAAGACTAAGTTCATTTTGGAAGACACTTGCTGCCTCCCATTTGAAAAAAACTAATTTTTTGTACGATAATTGCATGATCGTTTTAATATATATATATATATATATACACCCAGTTTTTACCTTTGAAAATACTTCATGCAAATAATAATTATATTTGTATACATGGCATTACATATAAGAATTTAGTAGAGGGTTTTATTTCGAATATTCAGCCACAGGTTTGTCAAGATATCTGCGCCCGGACTGAAGAGCTGCTCTCGGATGATTGTCGTCGCCTGGCCTCTCGTGTCACGTTTCTTTGGTCAGTGGCGTACCCATGAAAGAGACAAGGTAGTGTCAAGCCCGGAAGCCGTCTCGGAGCGAAGTTTCGTTGGGTTCGACAAGCCGTCTCAGAGAGAAGTTTTGTTGTTGGGCTCGACCAGCCGTCTCGGAGAGAAGTTTTGTTGTTGGGCTCGACAAGCCGTCTCGGAGAGAAGTTTGTTGTTGGGCTCTACAAGCCGTCTCGGAGAGAAGTTTTGTTGTTGGGCTCGACAAGCCGTCTCGGAGAGAAGTTTTGTTGTTGGGCTCGACAAGCCGTCTCGGAGAGAGTACTATTGGGCCCTCAAGCCGTCCCAGCGAAAGCACTGTTGGGCCCTGAAGCCGTCTCAGCGAGGTTAGGATTGGTTATCGGGCCCGGAAGCCGCCTTAGGAAGATTAGGGGGGAGAAGAGGGGAACTACGGGAAAACTAAGTACAATGTATCGAAGTGAACCGGATCGAATGACCCGGTCCAACCAAAAGACTTCGCTGCTGACTACTGGATGTGTGCTACAGAGTAGGCTTACCTCATCCGATTGTTGTCGGCTGCTAAGTGATTTTTACAGCGGCTGCGGCTCGTCTTTTATAGAGAACTGACGGGTTTCAGTGTGCCTGCCCCTCTTTTTGGCGTAAGCCCCTTTTCTGGCGTGTGCTTAACGCCTTTCTCTCGCGCGATGGCGCGCGCGCATTTTTAAATTCAAAAGTTCGTTTTTGTCTGCTTCTCCTTCTTTATTTCTTATATATATGTGCGCGGCACGCGTCACAAAGCGATAATGTTGAAGTCAAGTATAATGCACCACTTGAAAAATAACTTAAATCGTATCTTATTACCTGTTTGCAACCAGAAAATTTAAACAAGCAAAAATCAAAACAAACAAACACATTGCATTACATGTTTGAGATCAGCTGTTTCTGCTTCCGCTCTCGTCCCGTCTCTACCTAACAGTTGGTCAGCAGCACAAAATATGAAAATTAAATTTATGATGGTTGCGCATGCAAACAGAAGCGAACGCATATTTACGCACACATACGCTCTTGCTTCTTCTTGTGTTTACTCATACAAGCAAGCACATTATATTTCGATTGTAGTTGCCATCATTCGATTGTCGTTGCCATCGAGAAAAATGGGTCCATGGCAAAACAAATTTTTGACCGAGAGCCATCTTTTTATTTGACCATCTTTGCTAGTACTGGTGAAGCGCCACTCCCTATCCAACGCCGCTGAGGATTTTGCCGCGAAACGAGCCGCAAAATATGATGGATCCTTTAGAGTGGCCAAGTTCCCGTCACCTAACATCGTGCAGCTGCTCAAACAAGGGAGCCGCCGCCGAAGAACCGCCAGTTGAAGTCGTACCACCAGAACCAGGATACGGATGCCCTTGTCGACCCATAACGAAGACAACGACGTGGCTGAGGTTTTTTCCGAACGCGGAGACCCAATCCCGCACCACCGCCGCTAACGACAGACACTAATGTCGCAGGGAAGGGATCATAATTCGCAAAGGCCACTTGCTTGAAGGTAGACCTGTCCAACGCCTTAGCCCCTGCCCAAAACTTGGCCACACTTCATTGCGTGGGGTAACCCCAAAAACGCCTCATAACTTAACGTCTTCACTTTTTACAGTAAAGCTTCAGATACCGACCGCACTCCCCAGGCCACTTTACGGCCGAACGAGGACGTCTCCTGGATGGGTGCGCCACGACAAGAGGTCCTGCAGGCGCTGCTGGAGGAGGAGGAAGTCTCACCGATGCCCGATTCAAACCCTTTTGAGTTAAAATTTTGGGCCAGGCCCACCATACATAGCCAACCAAAGCAACGTCCGACCCGGCGTGCGATGCGCCACCAGCAACACATCGGGCTCATGACGACCCCGACTACCTTTGGTGGCCGAGCTGGCCGCCGCGACAGCACATCGCAATGCGGTGGTCCTGAGCGAGGAACTTGGGATTTTGGTGGCGGGAAGTCTCAGATGCCACGAACCGTAGCCATTCGCTACGAGACCTCCACGATGAGCCAGTCGCCGAATCGCACCGTGGGCCGACAGCTCGTGCGCTTCTTCCCTGGAGGAGAAGCTCCGAACTTGAAGGGAATGCTCCATCAGCAACAGGGACCGCCGGACGGAACTACGCGATCTCTGAATCCTTATTCCGTAGGGATAGACTACCCCTAATGTGTTACTGTCAGCCGCCCGAATCCGACGCATCTAGCTACGCGCCGTGGGCATCCGACGCTGCACGCTCCGCTACCGGGAGATGGATAAGCACCTACACTTCGGAGTGCAAGTAAACAGAGTTAACCGAGTGCTCGTTTTTCTGCAGCCTACCCGGAAGTAAGAGGAACCCACATCCCCTATTAAAAAAACATATATAGCCCCTTAGAGTAATTTAGTTTTAAGTCACGAAATTGCTTATTTTTATATCTAGGCTAAGCCCACACATATATTGCCCTGCAGTGTAGACAGCTCAAAAGCCGCTGAAAACTATTATTACCGCAGAGTGAGACAACTCGGGTCAAAGGGAAGTACCAGAACGGGCTCCCCGGATCTTGGTACTTGCGACCACCATTGGATCTCGTGGGCAGGAGGGGCCTCTCTCTCATCCAGAGAGCGACTCTATCTCCCGCTAAGGGTCTCTGTACTGTCCGAACTCCGCGTCGCGAGGCGAACCTCGGCACCACTCTCCTTCTTGGATCCCCATTTCTGGCTCTATTAATGGAGTAAAGCAGGCAAGAGCTCTGTTCTACTACTTAGCTTAAGTCAGTACCATGTATGCAGCCAAACAAAGCTGATCACTAATTACCACGACGCCCCCGATTTCTTCTTTGCTTCAACCTCTAAAGGTTTTTGTTTTACGTTCTGCGCCGTGGGATTTTTCTACCCTTCAACTCTTCAAGGATTAAGCGGCAGGATCACCCCCTACAAACCAGTGGGAAAAAAGAGCAGAAGGCCGCGAATCGGGCTATCATCCAACCCCTCCGCCGCGGCGGCGCCAGTCAAAAAGGGCTCTAGGGACCGAGAAAAAACTGTAACTCCCATCAAGCATCCGCTTGGAGAAAACCCCGCGTACCGAGGGACCCCAATTAGGAGCAGATACGATGAATTAGGAGAAAGCGAAGGGCGGGACAACGAGACGCAGGGTTTAGCAGTAGCGAGAGCCGAGTAGAAGCTTCTGTTAAACTTCCAAAGAATAAAGCAGAAGATCTTACGTTCGCCCCCTACGACCAGCATTGAGACGCACTCGATGTCAGCGCTGCCGAAAGCGCATGCGCCAAATTCACCTTCGGTGAAAATGATGAGGAGATGGCCACTCCTGAGAGATGCCGTGATGCAGCGAGCCAAAATGGGAAGCAAGCGGGAACCAAGAAGCTTTAGTTAAAAGACTGGGCGCAATGCTGGATGACATGGTGACCAAGTTTACCGACACGAAGTGTAACAATAAAAAGGTGGTCCACCATGTTACGCAGGGGACGATCGATTCGATGATCGCAATGAAGAAGCTGCAGCTCGATATCGTTCCCTTGTTGGCCGGCGGCCAAACCAAAGGCTCCACGTCGTCGGCAAGATGCCGCGCTCCCGAAGCTACCGCTAAAACCACACAGAAATTATCCTTTAGATGTTGGGGCACCGGTCACAAGCACAAAATGTGCCAAGGCAAGACCAGAAGGATTCTATGCACTCGAGGTGGCAAGACTACGCGACCCTGAGCAGAAATTGAAAGGCCTTCAATAGCATGAACTATGGTTAAGTTGGAGAAAGTTAACCGCTGTAGATCTGCCCAAAACCTATTGTTCCAGACGGCCACCAACATCGCCATACTCAGCGGGCCCTACAGGCCAAAACCAGAAGTAGTCTGGCAATAAAGCGCCAATGGCGGCACAGCCATATGGAACTGCGGGCAGTCCGCGGGCCACCTGGTCCGCTAGGGCTAAGCTTTAAGCGACAACTATATACAGTTGCTACTTAGCCCAGAGTATGAACATAAACGAGTCTAGGGATTTAATAATAATAATAATTGCTGAAGATTTTAATGCAAGGTACACTGCCTGGGGGAGTACAAGAACAACCCAGCGGGGAACCATCATTCTTGACGTCCTTGCCACCCTGGATTTTTGCCTACTCAATGATAGCAAAAGATACATACAAAAGATACAGCAAGGCAGATACAGCAAGGCAGACCGTGTGTCATTCATTGACTCTACTGACAGCTACTGGGTTGTTAATAGAGTGAAATAGTCACGGTTGGAGGTAATTAGATTTGTCCACATCCTCTGATAATTCCTAATTTAATAGTCCAAAGAGATCTGTACAGTTTCAGCTATTTTCATTTATTGAAGAGCAGCAAGTGGTGCCGCTCCCATGTCTCAAAGGTTTCTGATTTGACAATGAGTTCTTAAGCTAAAGTACAGCTAAGACTTAGGGCAGCGCTGCCAGAATGACAGGCAGCAGAAAGCCCTAATGTATATATAAACTTATATATAAAAATATGCTAACCGAAGCAGGAGCACGAGTGGAGTATGTACATATACAGTCGTGGACAAAATAATAGAAACAACATTCGCTTATGTAACTTGAAACCGATTGCTAAGTATTAACGATAGTTGTTGGCTTAAAACCAAAAATAAATTGATAACCGATAGTTTATCTTTATTTAGAATTATTTTTTTTAGTCGCTTTCGCCTTTACTTCTTGCGATATCTTGCAACTTTTAAAGGAACTTCGTGTCTCAGCTGGAAAAAATAATAGAAACGTGAGCAACTTGCGTCAAAAATTTGGCTTAACCTCTGTTTTTTTGGTTTGAATAATTCATCGTAAGTTAAAGCGTAAAATTATACATTTTATACAGATTCGTTCCTATCATCAGAGGACCTTAAAAATGACATGCAGGCATCAGTGACCAGCCGTACAATTAAAAATATACTGATTGAAAATGGTTTAAAGGCACATTTTGCGAGAAAAGTGTCATATCTAAGCAAAAATAATATTAAAACAAAAAAGGAAGCTAACTTTGGCACACCGAAGTTGGTATACCCTTGCAAATTCCAATTGTATGAATTATAATCTATCCAAATATAATATAATCAGGCCTGCTCCGATTCTCGAAATCGAAAAGCTCTTGTGATTTCGATTTTGAAAACGGGAATTGGTGCTTCGGTTCTCGAAATCGTAAGCCGGTTTCGATTTGCAAAACGGGCACCTTTATCTGGCCGAAATGAAAAGTAAATGCCTTTTTTCTTATCAAATCAGATGTTATTTGCTAAGGGAAAAAATAGTATGCTCAGTGGTCTATTGATGTTTATTCCACATCACCACAAGATCATTCTGGCACGTAGTTATTTTATAAAAAATTTATTTCTGACCCCACCTCAGATTTGACAACACAAATTTTGCCGTCGGCAACAAGGCATTTCGATTTGGTTGCTAAGGTTGCCAGACAGTTGGCGGAACAAGTCGTTAAGAAACACTCAGCTATAAATACTTATTAAATGCAAACCTTTGCAAAAATATTATACAATGAAGGTTCAATAATGTTTTATTTAATAAATCTAGCTAATTTTATAAAGTAAATGATAAAAGAGCTGTTTAAATTTAATTGAGACCACTGGAAATGAAACTGCATGCAAGCTGGCAGCCTCTTCATGTAAATAAATGAATTAAATAAGCAATTGCCGACCTTATTTGGCTCCTAAGACAAATAATTTAACAGCTTAAACACTTTTTAGCATTCTGCCAACAATTTAAACCAACAACGCCAGCTTTTTAAGCAACAAAAAATATTAAACATTCCGATAACAAAACGATACCAAAAAGTACTCGAGAACCGGAGCAGCTAAAATCGAAATCGAAAGCTTTTGGCCAAATCGAAATCGAAAACCAATTTCGAGAACCGGAGCAGGCCTGAATACCTATTTGTGTTCATTTCAGCAAAAAGCTTCGAATAAAATAAAGTTTTTTAAGATAAAAAAAAAACTGTATTTAAAATCATCTTTTAAAATAATTCTATATTTTCCTAATCAGCTCGTTTTTTCGGCGTATGGTTTCTTAGAGAAAATATAGAAAGTCAAATATATAGAACATTCAGGCCTGCTCCGGTTCTCGAAATTGGTTTTCGATTTCGATTTGGCCAAAAGCTTTCGATTTCGATTTTAGCTGCTCCGGTTCTCGAGTACTTTTTGGTATCGTTTTGTTATCGGAATGTTTAATATTTTTTGTTGCTTAAAAAGCTGGCGTTGTTGGTTTAAATTGTTGGCAGAATGCTAAAAAGTGTTTAAGCTGTTAAATTATTTGTCTTAGGAGCCAAATAAGGTCGGCAATTGCTTATTTAATTCATTTATTTACATGAAGAGGCTGCCAGCTTGCATGCAGTTTCATTTCCAGTGGTCTCAATTAAATTTAAACAGCTCTTTTATCATTTACTTTATAAAATTAGCTAGATTTATTAAGTAAAAC
>VNJS01006019.1:0-17409 GCA_008042575.1 Drosophila watanabei | reverse complement strand
GACTCGGCTTTCTCTGAACCGCTTATCCGGAGCAATGACAGAAGCCGCTGTTGCCTCTTTTGCTCCAAAACCTTCGCGACTCTCAGTGTCTATTGCGCCGACTTAGTTCAACCATCTGATATGCAGATGGCGGTGACTAACCTCTTCTACACTAGGTGGCGCTAGCCGAATCTGCCACAAGCGCTACATTGGCGGCAGTTAGTCAGCTGCATTGTTGCTGTTTGCTGCTGCGGTCGCGTTTTTCATTGTCGGCATGCGGCAGCCGCATTTTTCAATCCCTTTGCCGCCGCCGCTGCCGCCGCCTTTCCGCATTTTCCTCTCGCCATGGGCATCTTAAACGCCTTTAAACTGAAAGACGACATAATTAATTAAGCTCGGCGGCTTGACTGATGTCCTGCTTGGTCCCTTTGCCGGCCTCCTGCTGGCCAGACCTTCTCCCTTTTGGCTCCACATTGTAATGCGTGCCGCGAAAGGGCCACAAATTTAGTGGCAAGTCTACAGTTGGAAAAGAAAAACTGTTTATTTTGGGCTTAAAATTATGACAAGTTGTTTTTAAATTCATGGGAAAATGATGCCTTAAATAGAAAGGTTTATTATGGGACTGTCTAGTTCTTGGAAATTAAAGGAGAGTGTGTCTTGAGGTCAAGGTGTGTTTTTTTTCTCAAGTGTTTTTGAAAGCAAATTAAATTTGTGGGTTTTGCACTTATATAAAATTTATTTAGTCTTGATTTTTACTAGATTTTAAAAAGCTGATATGTCTAATTAAATTTATAAATATTTGTTTGAATTGGAACATATTGTTATAGACTTCTTTGATTTAATTTTTCTATAATAAAATTAAGCACTAATTTTATTTTAAACTCTTTTTTAATACATATTTTTTTATGTGTAATGCGTGCCGCGAAAGGGCCACAAATTTAGTGGAGCTACTGGAGCCACTGCTCCTTTCTACTCCCATTCCTCCTCCTGCGTCCGGAGTACCGACTGACCCCAAACTGGGTGACTGCGGCCGCTTGTGGCTCATTTGCAGTCTCCGGAAACGGAAATTTATGCGACCCAACAGGCCAAACTAGGAGCAGCAGCTCATAAAGCCCCAACTTTCGGTCTATGAATTTTCCACTCTCCACTCCGCTTTTCCTCCCTTCGTTCCCTGTGTGCGTGCGTGTGTTTGTGTGTGTGTGTTCGCGTAATAATTTAATAAAACGCTCTAACAGCAAACGCTTGATGTAAATGTGAAAAGTTTTCAAATGTTTGGCTGCAGCTCTCTCGGAGCGGAAGTGCTGGCAGCTAGTGAGTGCAGTGATTGCTCTCGCCTCTGTGTTGTTATGTGTTAATTTTTAAAAACCGCCTGAAGAAAAAAAAGCAAAACAAAAAATAAAAAAAACATAAAAACAAAACAAGCAGAGAAGGAGTCCGGCTCAAAAACTCGGAGCAAATGGAAATAGCACAAAACCCATTGCTGTGATTACTTTCCAGCTGCCGAAAGAGAGAAAGAGCTGCTACCGCAAAAAGCTGCTATTTTCCAACGCCCTTTTTTTTATTTTTTGTTTATTTTGTTGCCTCTTTTTTAGTTATTTTGCGTTTCGGCGAATGGCCAGCGGTCAAACGGGAATAACTTTGCTCAAAAACTGTTGCACTTTTAATGCGTTTCGTTTCGGCTGCTTAGGTTCTGGCCGGGCTTTTTTGGCTGGCTCAATGAACCCGGCTGGCCAACTTTCTGCTGGCCGAGTCTCTCCGGAAATTTCTAAAAAATTTAAGTGTTTTTTTTTTTTATTTTTTTTTTTAATACAGCAAATCATTACTAGAAGGTATTTTAGAGCTTTTTGTTTAAGAATCAGAATTATAAGTAGCCAGAGTTGAAATTTATATTTTATATCTTTATACTTTTTTATTATTATATAATTTGATAATGCAATACTTCTAAATTAGCAGTTTCTTTTTAATTAACTTTCCAAATTATATTCTTTTATTTTATATACATATTATATAAAATACAAAATTTCATTATTTATATATATAATATATTTAAATTTAAATATTTAAAATAAGCTTTAAGCTAAAGAAAACACTTAAGAAAACTGTAGCAATAAATCATAATTCTTTTAATTAAATTTTCCCAAGCAAAACAATTAAGACTCTCTCTAGAAGAGCTTTCAAATAGCCAAGTATTTACTCATTTCAGTTTGAAATATTTAAGTTTAAGCCATTAAAAGGGTTTCATTATCTTAAGAACTGACATTTGAAGGACCTTTGGAACTTTCTCTGGCATTGGCAGAAAATTTAAATGCATTTTAAGCTTTTGTTTCGGAGGCAATTCATCTTGAAGCGTGCTTCATGATGTTTATTTATGCCGATGCATTATTCTTATTATTGTTGATGTTGCTGCTGCTGCAGCAGCAGTAGTTGCTGCACTTGCTGCTGTTGCTGCTGCTGTTGCTGCTGTTACTGTCAGCAGCAATATTGTCCAGTTAATGTCAGGCGTTGGCCTGGTCAATGCGATTACGCTGCTGTTTGCATTGATTGCAGCAGGGACACAATCCGGTGACAGAGCTTGTCACTGCAAGTTGCTCGGTTTGCCTTATTTTTCCACCCTTTTTCATTCTCATTTTCATGTCGTTTGTTTGCCGGTCATAACATGGCGTCGATAAGGGGGAGAGGGGTGAGAGGAGACTGGGCCTGACATGGCAGAGTGTAAATTAATTGCATAAATTAAGTGAAAATGCACGTACTGGGCGGAAAAACTTGGAGTGCGTGAAGTGGCTCGGCGACTGCGTAATGTAATCTCAAGGTGATAATTGATTCTGGCAGGTGAAAGGTAAGCCTTTTAGTCCTCTCTTCGATTTTTTAAGGTGAACGAGAAAAAAATAAAGGGATACCGCTGTGAAAAAAAAAACCTGTCGGAGGGGAGTGTCTTCCCGAGTTCACGCGGGCGTCAAGGTGCTGTTTCACTTTTAATTATGTAGAACAACAGGTCCTGGCAGCTGGACACTCCTCGCTGGTGTTGGTTGCTTATTTGATTTTCTTTTACGCTTTCCCGAGTTTTTCCTTCACGCTGTTGTAGGGTTTTCCTTCTACTCCCTCCCCCCGCCCCGCTTCGGTTAACTTGTGATCTGTGAGCTGCAGAAACTTTTGGCTAAGAAGTTTAAAGTGAATGCTCGCTACCTTTGGCCCCAGTCTCAGCCCTTTTAATGGCTGCTTTAGGTTGTGTAAGCCAATTAGTTCTTAATTTGCAATTTGTTTTGCTGCAGTCAACCCACCTCACCCCGCCACCCCACAGCTTTTCCCAAAAATAAAAAAAGAGAGTATAAAATAATATAAAGGAGCAAAAAAAAAAAGGGAGAGTAAGCGGAGGAGCTGGGAAAACAAAGCGGCCAAAGGAGTTAAAGGCAAAGCCAACCAGCAGACGAGCATATTTAAAAACTTCTGTTTTTCAACTTTGCTACTCTTCCTTTCTACTTATTTTTTATTTTATTTTTTATTTCTCATTTTTATTGTTGCTCGACTCGACTCGACTCGACTCTCGACTTTTTCCTCCGCCATCCGCATCCGATGGCTGCTCTTCCTTTAAAACGCTTCTTTCCCTTTATTTTTTTTTTGTCTTTCCTTTTTTTTTGCTTTTAATGTGAAACTTTTAACTGAATTAATTCCTTTTACTGCGCTGCTCGCGCTTCAGCTCCTGTTCCTGCTACTTATCTATGGCTCGAAATGCGCAGCCAGGCGTTTAGTTTAATCTTTTAATTTTTTCTTTATTTTTCCTTTATTTTTGTCTTATTTTCTCCCCTGTTTTTTTGTTTTTTTTGGTAAATTTTCCCAGCAGCCTTGGCTTCGATGTTGATTAAAGACAAGGCAACTTTTTGGCCATATGCTAAATTGAATTCTCGGGGAATATAATCCCCAAACTTCGGGCGAGAAAACCCTTTTGGCCTCCTGTTGCACATTCGCGATGCTGGCCATAAATCATGTGCCGCTCCTATGCATAAATGTGTGTGCGAGTGTGTTTAAGCCATAAAACCGAAGAGTCGCGAAAGGGGGAAATTAATATTTTAGTTGGGCGAACACACGCACCAAGCAGCTGTCATAAAGGTAAATGTCATAAAGCGATGCGGGTTGTGCCTTGCCTCCAAGATGGCAGATGGAATGCTGATCCCGTTCGAGGCACTGAGCTGAGTCTGGCGGGTGCACTGTGGAAAAATTTTGGAGAGTTTAATATTTGCATTTGAATTTGTTTTGTTTTCTTTGTATTACATTTTTTCTAGCCTTTTATATTACAAAAACGTATTTAAAGCCAGAAATCCTTGAGGATTTAAAAATATTTTAAAATAGTGCCCAAAAGTTTGCTATAATATTTTTATGATAACATTATTTCAACTATTTGGGTGGTTAAATTATTTGAAAACATATTTTTAGACGCCTCTTTCAGTTGGGGCTTAAATCTTTTACTGTATTTGTTTCATACAATGCAGAGGTGCCTTTGCAAATGCCGTGAGTTTTGCAAATAATTTGAGCAATGCTTTTAAATATGCTACATAATTTTTCAAAACAATAAACTCCGCCTTTATTTACCTAAGATATAAAAATAATTATAATATTAAATTAGATCCACATAAACCTTTATGGAGTTTATATTTCTTTAATATATGCTTTAAAGTTGACAATAAAATGTTTTAAATGTCGTTGTTCAACTATAGCATACTTTTAGATGCATTTTTTATTTAAATTTTAAAATCCACAATAAATTCTGAGGGAACGTTATGTTAAGGTATGATTGTTTGATTCAGCTATGATTCCTCAGGCAGTTAAAATAGGTTTTGTCATATTTTGATACTAATGATGATTGATACATTTTCTGTCAGTGCACGAGTGGGTGCGTGACCTGGCGTCGGCCCGTCTGTAGCGAAGACTTTCGTCCCATTTCATTTCGTTTTCTCCAAGTTTATCAGCATCGTCGTAGTCGCTGGCGGATGTCAGAGTAAGTGAAATATTTCCAAACAAATAAAATGAAATGTGCCGCAAAAACGCGCACTGAGCAGACAAACAATACCGAGTGAAATAAAGCGTACAAAGCCCTGGCAAAAGAGTGGAGAGAACGGGAAAAGGAGCCAAGCGAAATGGTAACATGACATAAACATGACATTTGACTTTCTTTCTCCTATGTACTACCCCCTGCCCCCTCGACTTCTACAACATGTATGGCGGAGGGGTTTTCGCTGGCTTTTCGGTTCCTTTTGGCACGTGACTGGCCGCGCTTAGCGGCTGAGCAAATCATATGCACCTTTGTTAAGGAATTATAAACCCCCAGCTGGCACGCGAATCAAAAATGCACGGAAGGCGTGCCCCCAGGAACCGAACATGAATCGCTTAATATTACACAGGAAAATAAAGGCTTTATTGGCGGAAAATTAAATGTAATCTTTTTTCTATTGAAGTAATTATTTTAAGCCATAAAAAAATGAAGGAAATAGCTTGAGTTCACTATTCAAACTTTTGATTTGTTAAAGTCAGCTAGAAAATTTAAAAGGAATTTTTAGTAATTTTATTTAAATTGATTTTGCTTTGTTATTTTTAATATATACATTTAATTATTCTAAATACTTAATTGCTTTTTCTAATATACTCCATCAAATTATTCACATTTTTCTGTGTAAAAAAATGTAAAAACCGCCTAGTAAGCAGCCCGATGATATTCCCTGAAACCCAATCCCGGTGAGAGTATTCAGGCTTTGTTCTGTCAAAACTTTGTCTGGACCCGAACAGGCCCCACACCGCCTTATTAATTTAAAAGCCTTTAGCCAGAAAAAATAATGCCAGGGCCAATTTGGCAAATTGTTTGGCATCTAAGCTAAATGTTACGACCCAGACATGTGGCCTGAAATTTATGTGCTCGACAATTGTGCCGCCCACAGGATGGCATCCCTGCTTCCTTTTCCCTTTCCCGAAGTGAAAAGTTTTCAATAAATGCAGAAGAGACAGAGTGAGAGAGGGGAAGACCCAAAGTCAAAGCCAAAGCCAATCAAGAGTGAAGCCCAGGACTCAAATCAATGGCCATTCAACTTGAATGCATTTTGGCCAACTTTTTTTTTACGTATTGTTCGGAGCAGGACGAGACGAGTACCGAGTCCAGTCAATTGTCAGCTGCCATAATAATTTGCCACATCATTAGCGTTTTTCGGCGGAGTCTCGGAGGGAGGGAGCTCTAAGATCAAAGTGGGTAATATGCTCTGACAGGTCATTCCACGGCGGCGTACTTTCAGATACAATATCTTTGGCAGCGCGAATTAGAAAGGCATTAGGAGGCGAGAGCCAGTCAAGGCAAAGCCCCAAAGCCGCAATGCCCAGCAGTGCTGCTCTGGCCGTGCCACTCCAAGACATTAGCATTTTTAATTTCCAATAAAAATTCAAAAAATCGCCGCACAAGTAGGCGATAAAAAATTAATAAAGCTGCGATTATACGGAGACCAGAGAGACCGCCAAGACCGCCGAGACAGCCGCGACTCAATGTCAGTCAGAGGAAGCAAAGATAGGAGTGGGAGCACGAGCAGGAGCAGGAGCCCGAGCAGGACCTGGACTGGAGCACCACTAGGCCAGAGAGCTGTGAAAATAATTTGAAATTCAATTTTCGACAATGGCACACAAAGGAATCGCGCCGCATCAGCAGCAGCAGCAGCGGCACACAGACAGCCTTCCAGCGGGGTTTCCTGGGCGTGTGGGGTATGAGAGCGATTCGGTGGGTTGGGTGGTTCAGTGGGTGGGTGGCTTGTGGAGTGGGTGGCTATCGGTGGTTGGCCTGGCCTGGCCACGGCTCGTTAGGAGGCAAGCGAGCGTCCGCTGGAGCCCTCTACCGACGTACCTGTGGCCTGGTTACTTTTATGCACTGAAAGTAAAAGGGTTTCTTTTGACTTTTAATAAAATATAATAATAACAAAATGATTTCAGTTTAGAATAAATATATATAAATATTTTTTTTTTACTATGAAAGAAACCTTTGTTAATTTTTTTCATTCAACAATTAGGCTATTTTTTCTTTCACTGTAACCATTTCTGGTAGTCAGTCAGCGTTAAATGAGAGCTTGTTGAATGTCCAGCAATTGCAGGGCCTGCGGGTTTTTCGGCAGGCAGAGAGTCAGAGGGAGAAAGGACTCGTTCACTTGCAACATGGCGTGGAAAATTTACGATTTTATTACTCAATAAATGCAAAAACTCGCCACTCGTAAAGGAAAACCCATTTCTCTCTCTCCTCGCTTTCGGATGCTGCTGCTGCCACTGCTGCACTTCCCGGGGTCGTCTTTAAGTTCCTGCGAACTGGGAACTGGGTTTAAATTACACTGGATGGGTGGAGCTCCTTTCCGCTGCGAAGACACGGACACGGACACCCACTCCTCTCCACTCCTCGCCACTCCTTTCTGGGTTAATGTTGGCAGGTGGAAATTTTCGAAATCCCCGGCGGTTTGGCGCTCCGCTTCGTTTCGCATCGCTAGCAGGTCATGCATAATTTAAAATTAATTTCGTTCTATGTAAAATTTTGCGCCATGGCTTAGAACAGCGGAAGGGAGAAGGAGAAGCAGGAGCAGGAGCAGAAGCAGGAGCAGGACCAGGACCAGGACCAGGATGACTCTGTGAAATATTATATTTCGGCATTGTGCATTGTGCTGAATTAATAGGGCAAATTGAAATTTTATGGCTCTCCAACATTTATGGCGTATCGTTTGATATTTGATTTGTGTGATTCCGACCACGGGAGTAAGCTAATCACTCATTGAGAGTCTGGTTTCGAGTTCAACTTGCCACAACTAATTAAAAACAAAAAAAGGCTAAAGTTTTCAATTTGGGTCTCTCTTTCTCTTGAAATAAATTGGCAAAATTACTTTTCTTTCCTGCCTCTGGCAGTGTCAAGACTCTTAATTGCAACAAAATAATTATGGCGTCCTCGAGGGGCAAATTGCAAATTGGAAATTGCAGCTTGATGGCGGCGCCAAAAAAGCAATGCTTAGCTGCAACTCCAGCTGCACTCGCCGAAACACTCGCTGAAAATTAAAAGCAAATGGAACAAAGGACAAAAACAATGGCGACAAACAATAGTCAGAGATCGGGCGAAACTTGAGGGAGGTGGTGGGGACAATGCGGATACCCTGCAGTTAAACTTTTAAGTTTGAATGCGAACTGGGGAAGCTTAAGGTTGTTTTAGCTGGCACAGTTATGGTGCAGTGAGGGAAATTGGGGGTTGTAATGAGACTTTCTTAAGTTGCAATATTATTTTCTTTGATTAAAAAATAAATACTTTAGAAATATTAAAAAATATGAGTTTTGTAGCATAAAAACTCATTTAAAATGGAAGAATTTATAACTTGCCTTAAACTAATATTTCCAAAGAAATGTATATGCAATGTGTCACTGATAAGGACCCAAAGAACTTTATATTCAAGCCTTTTCCAGCCTTTTACAAAATCATTGTCCTATTACGAATATTAAGTCATATATTAAGATTTATTTCTCTTAATAAAAGCCTCCTTGACCTAGTGTCTTTAAGCAGCTTTTTCCCACTCTAAGTAATTAGTTGAAAAATTGCCAAAAGTTATTTTCTCTGTGTGTCTCCCGAAAAAGGTGCCACATTTTGTATCAGATTTTGTGAGCTTTTCTTTTCGCCCAACTTTTGAGCATCTTGTCGAAGTCTTAAAGGTCCTGCTGCTAAATAAAATGGCAATTCGCAGGCAGGACTTTACGAGCCAAGTTGCGTGGCCCCCGGAAAAGTGTGTGTGCGGCAATTTTTAGAGCGCATTTGGGTAAAAAGTCCGCAGCAAACCATTTAGCAGTTAGTTTTGGGCTTTTGGCCATTTGCTGAGTTGTTGTTTCTACTGCTGCTGCTGCCGGTCTTGGTTTATGCCAAGCCTTTGATACGGATTTTGTTGCCGGTTACTAGTAAGTTGTGTTCTCCTTTTATGACTGCACCAAGTGTGCGAGAAAGTTTTCATCCTGCCAGCTCCTCGAGCTCCTCCCATAACCACTCTGAAAACAATGGCCCAAGTGCTGCTGGCCGGGGGTTCGGTTTCGTTTTTCGGAGGGGGGCCACACCAGGCCGCCAGTGCGTGACGCATTCCGGGTGCACTTGAAACCCGAGATTCGGCAATGGATTCCAGGGGAATCCCCTCCAGGCGGCCCTGTATCTGGCCAAGCTGCAAAGTGTTAGATAAAGTTTCGGCGCCACTTTGTTGACTTGCCAGACCAAAATGTGTGCTTAACTCCCAGGCAATTCCTCCGAATCCTGCCTCGTCCTGCCCACAGAAAAGTTATCGAAATGAAGATCGGTAGCGCTCGCAGCTGTATCGCCGAGTGGAACTTGATTTCGAGTGCACTTGATAAAGTTTATTAAACTTTAAAGTGCTGTCTAAGGGAATAAAGGGTTTGAATGTATTTGGAGCTGAGATAACTTTAAGGATTAAGAGGGTTTAATATTTATAAGGTACATATATTTATTAATAGTTTAATCATGATTTTGAATAAGAATATTCTCTGGGAGGATTCCCAAGTAATATTAATTAAGCCATCAAAATACAATACATAAGAATATATTTTCTCGTTCTCTCTGTTTGAGAGATTTTCCGAATAATCCTATTCCCCATTAATATCGCATGTATTGATCCTTTTATTCCTGCAAAAGGAATACACAATGACTGCACACGCAAAGCAACTCAAATTAAATAAATTACGTGATCTTATTAAAAGCGTCTGCGTCTGACTCTGACTAGGCCATTCCAAATAGATGTCCCCTTCGCGAGACATGGTCCAAATGTGGCTTTATTTCCAGCCGACTAAACGTAACTAAGATTAACTGTTGCTGCAGGTGCAGGAGTAGGAGCAGGAGCTGGAGCACCTGGGCACCAGGTGGCGAGCACAAGCCTGCACGTGTCGCGGAGTCAGACACTCAATGGAGATAGAGGAAAATGGGACCCCAGATAGAGTCCCAAACCCGGAATGGAGTCCCGTTTCCCCCCAAAAAGAAGAGTGTGGGGAACCAGCAAAATTAAGTGCCGCAGCCGTGAGCACAAGCAGCTGCAAATTTATATCAAAAAGTTAACGCAACGCGCAACCGCACCCAAAAATCGAGACTAGTCCGAGTCCATTTGAAAGTTGCCTGTTGCCAGGAAGCCTTCTGTTGCCAGTTATTTCCTTAAAGCACAAAGAGAAAATTAATGAAGAAGGAATATTTTTTAAGCTTGAAAGTTAATTTGGTGAAATATAATAATTAATTATACAAAAAATTAAGTCTATATTGGTTAATAAATAATAAATAATGAATATAAAATAATAAATGGTTATTTAGTGGCTGTTTGAATGTAAAATATATTTTTGTATCATTTAAAATATATTTTTAATATTAAAGGACACAAGTAAGAAAGCTACAGTGGAGTGTAATCAATGCACTAAATTTAATTATACAAGTTATTAATGTTTAGTCTAATTTTTTACGAATTTATAATAATTTTAAATTAATTGATCGAAAGGCAGAAGAAAATGTTGACGAATGAAAGCCAATGTTTCTAGGAACAAGTTGCTCAATATCCAATTTGGGACAAATTCTGCTAAGAATATGTTAAGAAACATTAATAATTGATATAAACATTTTTGACAATTTTGTAAATATTTTTTTGTGATAAAATTAAATTTTATAATTATTTTTATTATAAATTTTATTCTATTTATTTTTTTGTAAAGATTTTTTAATTTAAATATATTTTTATTTCAAGTTTTGTTATTAACTCTTTCATGACACAAAATTTTTGTAACAAGGCTTTTTTCCCCCTATTTATGCCAGTGTACTTCTTACCCTTGCAAAGAAGGATCCATTCCTTGGCGCGTGTATAAATCTTGTGCCGGTTTTATTTGGCTTAATGACCAGACGTGCACAGCTCCATAATTTACGGGGGGTTTTTCGGGGCGGGTGTGTGTTTCGTTCGTTACCATGTAGATGAGGTGGCTTCGCTCCGGCAGACAAAGTAGGCAAAGAAGTCGGTGCTCCGGCCATTTGTACGTACCTTCCGCGGGATGGGTGGTGGTATCCGCATCCGTATCCGTGGCCATCCTGGGCGTCCCGGTATCTGTATCTGGGCTCTGTGCTACTGCTACTTGAGGCAACATGTTGCGCTTTTACTGGCGCAGAAGGGGAAGTGTCTACTTTGTCTTACTTTGCGCTACTTTGTTGTGGCTTTTAATAGAAATCCTTTGCCTTTGCCTTCGCCTTGGCCTGAGGATCCTGGAGGATATTCCCTCGCTCACCTGGACTGCCTGGCCAGGCCAGCACTGCCTGCCTGCTGATTATCCCCAGTTCGGTCTCATGGTAATTACCCGGGGACAGAAGCGACTAGGCTTAGTCTTTGAAAGAAAATGAGTAAATCTCATAATTTATTTAATTGTATTTTAGTGCGTGCAATAAATTTATATTAGTGGACGAGGCTGAGACCAGCACCCGCATGTGGCCAACCGCAAAGAGACTCGACTCTGAAAGAGGGACAATGAGGACACCGAGCGTAACAATATAATAAAGGCCAACCCCCTGAGTGTGCTGTGTTGCCTTGCCATGTGTGTGTCTGGATGTGTGAGAACAATGACTGACCAAATATTGACATAAATGTCAAACTCAAATTAGAGCTCAGGGTCAAGGGTCGGCTGCCAGAGGGCGACCCTCACACGCACAAAAGATGCAAGTTGTTAAATCCATCCAGGCCTGGCTTCGGTCTCTAATCCTAAACAAACAGGGGAAAACGGAACTCAGCAGAATAGACACTTCACCCATTATGCAATAAAACAAAGCCGAATGGCAAGGGGTGTTTGTGGTGCACAGGGAAAAAATATATAAAGTCATGGTTATCATGATTAAAAAGGGGAATAAAATGTTAATGAACAATATATATTTTATTATATTTGGAATATAAATGAGCATAAAATATAAGATGTGACGCAATTGAACATGGCAGGTCAATTATTATAGAGATTTTGCTAAAAAATTATTGATTAAAACGTTAGACTTTTAAGAAAATGTATACAATACCTATTAAGGTTCTAATAAACCTCTTATTAAATGTACTTACTTTTTTAATATTAGGAAAACTGAACTAATATTTCTACTTTTTAGTCCCATCTTAAGTCGTAAATAAATCTTCAATTTTCTTCTCTGCAAAACATAGATAGAATATTAAGTTCCCCAAGCATATTGGAATTGTTTGATAAACAAATGGCAGGCCGGAGAATACTGTCGCGGCTGCAGGAGGGGGGAAAACCTGCTTTGGATTAGCGTTAAGTACTCCGCGGCGGGGGTTCCCGGCCAGCAGCCGTAAACTACGACGAGTGGCGGCGGCAGCGGTGGCGGCGGCTGACTGGAAATGAGCAAATTGCACGCTAATGCAAGGCATTATGCTTTTGGATCGTTCGCAATCCTCAGTCGCATTTTCCCCCTGTCTCTCTGCCTCGAGGATTGTTTGCCTTTGGTGGTTGCTCTTGTGCTGTGCTGCTCCTTTTTGGATTCGAGAACTGCGTTATTTCACCTTTAATCCGCACTTAGAGAGTATCTCACAGATGGCAGCCGAAGTACCGCCATCGCCCACAACGTTCAACCACCGCTGCAAATGCACTCCATTCATTATGCACCACATTGCCAAGTCGGCAGGGGCGTAGGGGAGGATTAAATCAAGGGGAATTTTCTAGTTTTATGGGGAATTTAGTAAAGAAAATACATTTTGAAAATACTTTCCATATTAAATAATATTTTAAGGCCTGCTTTGAAGCCAGAATTCTTAAAATTAACTTATTAAAGGTTACTAATGAAAACAAAGCTTTTGAACTCAGCCTAATTTTTATTTGCAAATATTTCTTCTTTGAAAATTGTTAAAATCAAAATATTATAATTAAATATATAAGAAAACATTTCTAATTAAATTCTTTGAGATGTTAAAATACCCCTTTTTGTAAGCCTCTGTAGCTGGGTGCTTGTTTATTTCTGGTCTTGTTTATTTCACGGCATGATGCCTCTCCCACTCTGACTCGTTCCTATTCTTTTTTTTTGCAGGGGTGGCAAAAAGGTTCTCTATATAATCTATATCCGGGAACAATGGAATTTAGTCGGTGGAAGAAGTGGCTATCACCGATCGAGGGGGAGTTGCCAGAGTTAGAGGGTCATTCCTATAGGCCAAATGGGCAAGCAGCTAAATGGGTTAGGAAGTCAGCACTTTAAGGCCAACCCCCATAGAATTAATTGAATGTCCTTGTGCGAAGAATTTTTATGAAAGGGAATGCTGGAAATAAATATTGATTAATAAAGCTGCTTCTGAAAATAAATTAAATTATTAAATATGTTTTTATAAAAACGCATTTATATAGATTTATCAAGTAACAAAGCCTAGTTTATAAAAGACTTCCCACACTTTGTTCTCTAAAACTCAAAGCTTCAACTGAGTGTAAATGTTTCATCTACCTTATAATTAGCAGAAATTACAGATTAATAAATATATATATAAATAAATGGAATGGTTCAGTAGTCACTGACCAAAATTGTGGCTGCGGGTTTAAGGAAATTTTGTTTTCGAAGGGTAAAGGACGAAAGGGGAAATTGACAGGTTGACTGCTGCATAAATGCGGCTGAAATTCTTCTTCCGAATATTTACTTGAAATAATTGTTGGGCCAAATTAATTGAGTTACATTATGCATTAGTGCGTTTTATCTTTGTATCTGTGTGTTGTGTCTGTGTCGACACATAACGCAAAACCCCAAAATAGCTGGCCAGCAGTAATGACAGCAGCAACAACAATGGCAACAACAACTGGCCAAGTTGCAACAATGCATCAGTTGGCAAGTGAAGCCGAAATATTTCACAGCCGCCCGAGCTGCTTCAATGAGCGAAATGCAATTGGAATTACAGCGGTAGCCGCAAAGGGGACAGACAGTCAGGCCATCACACAGATAAACACTGACACAAATACACTTGAAGAAAAATTGGGGAGAAAAAAAGTATATATTTTAGGTTTTCAGAGAGATATACATTTAAAGCTTGATTTAACAGCAAACAAATATATTTAGAGCTGAGGAAAGGTATTTTACATACTTTCAAAAAAATAAGGAAATGTTACTTAATTCCTAGATATAGTTTTAAATTTTTTCTCAAGGAATTCTTAAATTATTATTATTAAGACAAAGTTTTGAAATATTAATAATTTTAAAAGAATAATCTCCTGATATAATAATGTAACACAATAAGATAATTTTTAAAAGAAATCCAGTGTTCATTGTCATGTTTCTGGTTGTATTTTTTACATTAAAATAATATAAATATTTATAAAAATATTACTATTACAATTATTTTTACTTATCCTTTTCAAAATGTGTCTTTACAGGTAATAATAAAATATATACTAATTAGGTTTTATATAAACAACACAACTACAAATTGAACAACAGTATTTATACAAACAAAGTAAGTTTAAATAATTTCCCTTTAATCTACAATCTAATTTATTTTCCAAAATAGTGCATTCTTCTTTATGATTTCTTTTGTTTAATTTCTCCCAGTGCAACAACCCAGCTAACTGACATGCTAAATATTGCATACATCTTGTGCATTGTGTCCATGTGGCAAATAATTATGGCATTAATATTCCTATGCAAATATATGCACAGTGCTTTGTTCTGTATCTGTGAGATACAATCCGCCTGTCTGTGGGAGACTGCATCTGTGTGCGGGGGAGGCGAGGTTGTAGGGCACGCGTGGTACAGTGTGTTCATTAATATAATTATGACCGCAACAGGCGTGGGGCATAAACACAACCCCCTCAACCCAAAAACCGTATGCATTAGATACTCCGTTCCGGCTGGCTTCTTTTCGCACAGAATCAGTTAAAGTATATTGTAAGCCGATAATGCAGATCAACAGGAGAACACAGAGAGGAAATGTGGTTTAAAGCATATGGAATTTTGAAGTTAATGTGTTTGAATAATTATGAATTTTTGGGGAGAAATAAAGAGATAAAAGACGAGAACATCGGTTCTAATACGAAGTTAGTTACTAATAGGAACTACCTTTAAAGTAGCTTGTTTCACGTAAGGAGATATTTTTTTATAACAAAGAGTACTTTATAAATATTTTCTATTAATTGTATTAATATAATATAAACCAAGTATATTTTCCCCCCAAAAAACCAACTGATTATTTTGGCCCTGTGCAAGGCATTTGCAACATCATCGCTTCCTCCTGGGGGGGCCCTCTGAAAATGTATAATCAAGCAGGTACAGACTGTTAATGGATCTAATACCCATATGCCCGCCGTGCCGTGCCGTGCCGTGCCACCCTTCGGGCCCATTCTACTGCTCACCCCCTACTAAGCACAGATTTGGTTCACTCTAATGAGCTCTGCGTGCGGCTTAAGGGCAACTCTAGTGCTGCTTGTATTTGCGGCACTTTGCCAATATGTGGCTAAAATTACTAGCAACCGCCAGCGGCGTAAGTGCGGATACATCACCAGCAGATGCATTTTAATTGGAATACCGAAATGGCGAATAATGGCGGACCAGAAACAGTAACAGAAACAAGAACAGAAAAAAAGACTGGAGAGGGAGAAAAAATAGCAAACAAAAAAGGCGGCGAATGCCCAATTAGAAGCCTATTAGTGCCGGCCAAAAGTACCCTCCCCCCTTATAGGCCCCTCTTGGAGTTGCTTGTTGCATTGTTGCTGCAATTATTGCAACACGATTCGGAGAGCGCCGAAAGCGAGGCAACAAATTACGCCAAATGGCTAATGAATAAATATGTATCTGTGACTGGTGGAGAAGGACTCCGGTTCCCTTTTCCCCCTCTGGCAATTGGAAGCCTTTGAGTTTTAGTGAACAAAAATATATACTTGGGGGCTTGAAATACTTATTTATTAATATTTGAGAGTGTTTTCCAATTTTATATAATTTATTAAGTAAAAATAATATTTAGAAAAATATACTGAAGTATCTTTAAACTGAGTTAATTAAGATTGTATTAAGGGTGAAGTTTTACATTTTTGTTACCATAAAAAATTATTGATGAAAGGTGCATAGTAAGAAAATAAAAATTAAATATATGTTACCTATGATGTCTTTATATATAATTCCTTACTTTTCACATATTTCTCATAAGCTTAAAAGCTGCATTTTTAAAAAACACTGTTTCACAATAACACATACTATTATTTAAAGCTTATTTTCTTAATGAAGAAAAATCCTGTTAATTTAAAATATTTTCGATTTTTTTATATAGGAAATAAGAAACTGTATCTATTTAAATTTCGCAACAAAAAAACACAAAACCGTAGGCATATAATTAATTCCACATTTTCTCCATTTCACTTCATGCTTTCAATATAATTATACCAAACTCATTTGTTCAAATAATACTATTTTTAATGTTTATTCTTTCGGCTATTTGAGACCAATGTACACTTTTTCACCATTATATTTGTTGGCTCGTTAAAAAAAAAAATGTAGTTTCATTCGTATTTGTTGCCGCATTGTTGGCGTTGGAGCTGCACTAATAAGAAGGCAGCGAAAAGTGCAAACACACGCAAAAAGGCGGCAAATGCAGTTTGGTATCTTGTATCTCATTCTGGCCTGAATCCCCCTCTCCACTACACCACCCCACCCCACCGCACCCCACCCACGGCTCTATGTATCTGTGTACTTTGTGGCATGCCACATAAACTTGACGCCGCTGCTGCTGTGTGATATTTTAGCATTGAGCAGCTCTCTATATCCAGCTCGCTCCGCGTCCCGCAGGGATATTTAAATCCTTGTTCCCCGGGAAAAAGGGATATAGAGGAGGATCCGTTGGCAAGGACTCGGCGCTGTTGGCTTTTGTATGCGCATTAATGCAACGACTCTCATGTTTATTCACACACAAATTTGCAGCAAATACAACGCACAACGACGCACAGCACAACTGCGGTGCTGCTGGCGGCGGGTTTGGTCTTGCGACCGGATGCATTTGCACTCTAGTAACACACGAGCTCACAGATAAATGCACTGAAAATTATAATGTAGAAATTTAATATTTAAATACTATTTTTAGGGAATTTTTGTTAACAAAGGATCTTTTTTAAAATGCTGAAAGGGTTTAAGAATGATGCACTCTTGGCTTTAGTAAGGAAATACGTATTTTTATATTTTGGATATACTTTTAAAGACATTTTTTTTGGGTAAAAAATTCTGTAAAACAAACTAAATTAATAGAATCTATTAACGATTTCAAATACTTCGTTTATGAAATATTTTAGACTTAAAATAGAATGAGCAACCTTGAGAAATATGCAAATATTTATTACAAAGCTTGTAAAAGTCTTAAAAATATTCAAAACACAACTCCACGAATTTATTATATACAGTCTTAATGTTTCTTTGAAATACTCCTT
>VNJS01006018.1:0-38334 GCA_008042575.1 Drosophila watanabei | reverse complement strand
GAATTGTTTAGATGTGCTTGTTATTTATAACGCGAGGTAACTTTTTTCTTTAAATTGGCGAATCACAAAACTACAACAAATTGATTAAGGGCAGAGAAAGCCTCACACGCACAATAACACTAAACGCACACTCGCTGTTTGTCTACACCGAATTTGACACCATTGCTAACTGCAGGTAGTTAATATTTAAGTTAAAAACGCAAAATGTTTACCGGTGAAATTAAACTAAATAAAATTGTTTGCAGCGTTGCCAATTTGGCCATTTGCCCGCTATATCTGGCGGTTTTTAGAAGAGCAGTTTTTTGGGCAGCACTGGGTGCTGAAACTTTAAAAATATGGGTAGCATTGGGTGCTGAAATGCGCTGTTAAATGGGCAGCACTGGATGCTGATCGCTGTTAAATGGGCAGCACTGGATGCTGAACGCTGTTAAATGGGCAGCACTGGATGCAAGCGATTTAGTGTGCCCAGATTTAGGGTTGCCACCACGCACAAATGCACCAATCCGGTAACGCCACCGAGGAGGCAGTTGGGAGAATTAAATCAAACTGATATCGGTTCCGTGTTGTTCAACACTAAACGGGTCGGCGATGATTTATCGAACACTCAAACTTCGAATACATAACAAACAGAGAACATAAAACGCAGCAGCACACCACAATTGTTTACAATTTTATATTTTAGTATACACAGACACAGATACAGATGTGCAAAATTTTAAATTATTGCCAGCGCTATATCGATATACGCCGTGGCTGTCGTTGCCCAACACTGGAACCGAACGCGACCGTTTAACAACACTGGCGTGCAAATCTAACTTTTTTACAATATTATGGCACTTGCGCGGCTCGCAAATTATATTCACTGACTGAAATCCGTTGGAAGTCATTGCCAAAAGTGGACAATCGCAGCTGTTGAGGTCCCCGCGCTTTATATCGCCGCCCAGGACGCAGAGGTGCCGAAAACCAGACGTCTACCCCCGACCCTCCCTCGACCCACAAACGAGGAGACGCCGACAGTAATTGCAAAGTAGAGAAATCAACAAAGTCGCCGACCATCACATATTATGAAATGGGTAAGCCACGCGAAAAGCCATCGGGTGCACGGATTTCCAACTTACGAGCCGACCTGCACGGCCATTCCATTGTAAAACCCGCAACTGCATCTCCAATGCCTCGCTGTGAGTGTGTGTGTGTGTGTTGGTTGATTCGGGGCGTGCGAGTGTGTGCGTGTGGCTGCGCTTGCAGTTTTTCTGAGGGCGTCCTAACTGTATTTTGGGATCAATTTCCCACCAAACGTCATATTCCTGGTTACTCGATCCTTGGGAAATTCTTCACTGAGTCAATCTGACTGTCAAACGAGGTGACACTTTATTTTCGCCTGCTGTGGTGCAGAGATTTCAAAATTGTTGAAATTTCAAAATACAAGGATTCAAAGAACTAGATGGAGCTTCTAGAACACTCCGTTATGTTTTATCGGGTAGCTTGCGAGCTCGTCGCAAGGTTGCTACAAAAACAAAATTAATATGCCGATGCTTGCTTCGTCACTTTGTCATTCCACATTTTTCATATTTTTTATGACTTTAGGAATGGTTTTTCCAAACTTAGCACTCTGTGCCCTGACCTTGATCTAGAATCTATATGTTGCGTAGTTAATGCTTAAATAATATTTTTTAAATAATTGCTTGGCTTACGTGCATATATCTGCAATATCCTTATAATAATATTAATCCTAAAGGTTGTATTATATGTATATCATTCAAATCAGAGATATATACGTACAAAAAATATGTCATTTCGATTCCTTTTTTGGATTTGGATTTTCTTGTTCTCTAAAATAATCTTAATATTTAAATTTGTACAAATAACTTGCTAAAATCTTAATGGAAGAAATAGAAAGATGTTTATATATTTACCTTAAATATCGTGATCTTCATTATATATTGTTGACGAGGTTAAATTAATAATATTATTGTGAAAGTAATTGAATTATTCTTACCTTCCTCAACTTATCTTCTGTTTGTGTTATATCATCATCAGATTCTATTTGACAATTAACATTATAATATAAAGTATAAAAGTAAAGCAAAATAAGACATAAACTAGGGAAACTGCATCTTTGTATTTCATGAGTTATTATGCGAATTTTTATAATGTATTACTGTGCTTGTACGTACAATATTTGGGTTTAATTCGCATAAAGGCAGAGTTACACTTATTGAATTTCCGATATCTCTACACTTGATCAAGACCATTGAGCATCAGAATCAGACCGTAAGCTCGAATACCCAAGAGGAACTTGTTGCTTGAGGCTCGGTGGTAGGTCAGTGCGAAGAGGTGGCTGATCCGGCGGCGCAGAGTGCGCACCAGGCGGCGACGACCGGCGACGATGTAAGTAGCGTCCCATCGTGACACCCATCACCAGTCCAGTAACCGTAACCACCTCCAAGCAAATTATCCAAATCGTTTCTGCATATTATATGCCTATGTTTTGTTATTGTTTGTCTTTTTGGTTATTCTTTCGGCAAAATTCGTAGCACTTTTAACAGAGAAATTGGCAAAACCTCGACTATAAACTTTTGATTTGTATTTCGCTAACGTGTTTAACCGATTGGTCCGGCTATTTTATTTTGTTGCTAACCTTCACCATTCCCTACAACACACAACACAACACAACACAATGTGCAAACGGATCGAGATTAAAGTAATCTAGTTCTATAGTTTACCAGTAATATATTTCAATTCGACTTGCTTTTGACAAAGACTTCAAAGTTATTGGCAAAAATGTTGACTTTTGATTTTTAGTTTTGGAAAATACGACAAACTCCGCAGAGTTCTTTTTGTTTCCTTTAAAATTTCCTTCAAAATCCTGTTATTCGCATTCGCCATGCATCAATTCTTTGAACTTATTACCTCCAATTCCGTTTGGCGGTCCAAATACACAATTGCACACTTCCAGAACACGTCCTTCCTTTCGAAAAGATATGCTTTGCTCGGCCCTCTAACGGATATCCGTTACAATTCGCAGACAATGCCCTCGGCCATCAGTGGCGCGGCACACGGCCAGGTTCACATACCCAGCAACGAGGAGTGCGGCATCCGGGACGTGTGGAAGCATAACCTCGAGGAGGAGTTCCGCACCATTCGGAAGGTGGTGCAGAAATATCACTATGTGGCCATGGACACCGAGTTCCCGGGCGTTGTGGCGCGACCCGTTGGCGAGTTCCGATCCACGGCGGACTACCACTACCAGCTTCTGAGATGTAACGTCGACCTGCTGCGGATCATCCAACTCGGACTGACGTTCATGGACGACGATGGCAAGACACCGCCCGGCTACTCCACTTGGCAGTTCAACTTCAAGTTTAATCTGAGGTTAGCTCGCTTCCCAGTGACAACAATGGTGGGTCGTTTCAATAACTCCCTTTTTTATTTCTACGTTTAGCGAGGATATGTACGCGCAGGACTCGATAGATCTGCTGCAGAACTCGGGCATCCAGTTCAAGAAGCACGAGGAGGACGGCATCGACCCCATCGAGTTCGCGGAGCTGCTGATGAGCTCGGGCATCGTGCTGGTGGAGAACATCAAGTGGCTGTGCTTCCACTCGGGCTACGACTTCGGCTATCTGCTCAAGCTGCTCACCGACCAGAACCTGCCCGCGGACGAGGGCGACTTCTTTGAGCTGCTGCACATCTACTTCCCCAACATCTTCGACATCAAGTATCTGATGAAGTCGTGCAAGAACTTGAAGGGCGGCCTGCAGGAGGTCGCCGACCAGCTGGAGCTGCGCCGGGTGGGGCCCCAGCACCAGGCCGGCTCCGACGCCCTGCTCACGGGCATGGCCTTCTTTAAAATGCGTGAGGTACAGCACACAAATGATTTGCACTTTGACCTAGAAGCGCCCGTTGTATTCTTCCCCTACCTGCTTGAGCACACCATGCACTTGAAGCCGTCCGTCACCCAGATCTGTTTGCTGAGCCGCCCGGCCTACATCGGCGGGGACTTGGTCCCTTCCGATGACTCTGAAATGGACATGGGCGGCGGCACAAACCTACAAAGCGAGCTGCTCACCGCGAGCACCTACGTCGACACGCCTCCCGCCACGCCGGGCTTGCCGCCAAGTGGCGAGGAGCGTGTCGTCTCGCGCGTCTTCTCCGGAAACTCAAAGAATTAACTAACAGTAGCCACCACTAATGTAATTAGCCATCATCAGCATCGTCGTCCATTCGGGTTAAGGTGACTCATGGTTTATCGGCATTCATTAATTTCATACTTACATTTGCATATGTATATATATTCGCCTTTTTACCACTATTTATGAATGAAGTCTATAAACTGAATTGTTGTTAGTTAATCTGAACCATGTGAAACATGACTGTTAGTTTTTAAAAGTTTTCAAAACGAACAAGAGTTGTGAAAAGGCCACCTACTCCGCCGGACTTGAATGGAAAATTAAATGGAATTGAAATTAATTTTCTTTTTAAACATTTGATTTACACTGTTTTGGTATCTGGGTAATGCACACTCTACCTTCTAATTTAAACCTTTAAGATCTCGATAAGGAAAATGCTTAAGATATAGTGTATAGTGTCTCTGGGATGATTCACTTAGTTTTAGTTGATAATTTTGGGCATCACCTCATACCTAACCACATTTCATGTCTTTTAACTTTTAAGGTCTTTGTTGACGTTAATTTCCACACAATGCACTGTGTGTATATTCGTTACAAGAGCTTAAACCCGTAGATCCGCCCATCTGCTCATCTGCAATGTCAAGAAAATAGCAGAGCTCCCAAAAACCCAACCCCATCCTAACCAATCATGAAAACCCCAGAAAAAAATGCTATATATTAATATCGGTAAACGGTATGTAACGAAACCACATAAGTACCTCTTCCCGAACCGATTGGGGATATATTTATATATTTTGTGTGCCTTCGCCCCGTAGCTTTATGTGTGCTTCAAACGCTTCTTAGACCTTGAACTAATCCCGCTCGCTTAAGCCTCCCACAGCATTGTCCAAGAACCGTCGACCGTCGACCACGAAATGAGTTGATATCCTTCGCTAACCGCTCGATTCTCACTGTTTCAGATGTTCTTCGAGGACAACATTGACCATGCCAAGTACTCCGGACATCTGTACGGCCTGGGCACCTCGTTCATTGTCAATGGCACCAACTTCCACGAGAGCAACGGCGAGACGAACAACGCCTCCTGATTCGTGCTGATGGGCAACGTGGTCGTGCACGACAGAAAGTTCGAGCAGGAGCAGGAGGGAGCAGCGGTGGATCCGCCGGCAACGGTCCCGGTGCAGGCCACATCAACACCAGCCCAACACTCACACGCTGCACACACCGCCACCACCGCATTGCAATAATCCGTTTCAGTCGGGTTTTCGATTGGATTTTCTATATCCCATTTACGTATATAATCCACTCTCTTTGTTTTTTTCCAAGCAAACTAAAAGGAAAATAGTAACATAAGCCAATTGTAAAGCACACATAAGCCAATTGTAAATCACACACTTGAGGGAGACAGAACTTTGCAAATCCTAAATAGATCCAATTTCAATTTCTGCATGTTTTTGTGTTAATAATACAGAACCTAAGCTATTTATCTAAGATAATATTGTAAGCCAAAGGGCAAATAGAATATTGTGTATTTGTATAAAAAAAAACAACAAAAGAACCCGCAGAACAATATATTTAAAAACTTTTTAATTTAGTGTAAACTCGCTGTTCTCTTTATTTCTACTGCGAAGGGGAACTCAAGGCTGTTGGGGAAAGAATAACATAAATCATTGCCATACAAAATACATCTTCTCAAGTTATAATTACATTTTTGTAACAAAGGAAATATATCTTATTGAGATCATTTTCATTATAAAATAAAAAATAAATAAATAAAATTCAAACTTATAACTCAGATTCAAAATAAAGGGGTTGGATAAATTTGATTAATTAAAATGAAAGTAAATATATATATCTTACTTCTTACTCAGAATACGTTTTTTTTTTTAATTCTTTTGAATAAATCATTTTGAATCTAATATACCCAGGTTAACCCCGGAAAAGTGCTATTAAATAATGAAAATCGATCATAATTTCTCAAAAATTGCATTAGTTTCGATTCGGTAAGCTTTTCTATGCTAGTTTTTATTATATTAATAAATTAGCAGTATACATTTTAAGTTTAAATATTATTTTTTCGATAAATAATTGAGTAAAATTATTGTTCCTCCAAACATGGCTAGATTGACTCGGCTGTTGGTGCTGATCAAGAATGTATATTATTTATAGGGTCGGTAACAACTCCTTCACTTGGTTGCAGGCTTATAACTAATATTATTATAAAATAAATAATAAAGATGAATTTTTTAAACAACGATTTACGCGAATATCTCTGCTGATGGTGGAACTTATCTTGAAAATTGCTACGATACATCGATACCGATAATCGACAGAAACGAAAACCGATTGTACATAAGTTGAAATCGATTTTCTCCCAGCTGTATTTATTTGGTTTAATGGAAATATCCTTGAATTCTTAAACACAATAGGATTTCCAATGGCTGCAGTGGCTGAGCGCACCCACAGTGTGCTCGACCAGGTCAACCACCTGGCCACATTGCTGGCGCAGAACGAGGAGGTGACCGATGTTCCCGCAGATGCCACTTTGGTGGCCAAAAAGCGCTCAGAAATCTTCGAGGCGCTCATCCGACGCGGGAAAATGTCCTCCGAGAAAATACTGGAGCTGCTATCTGAGGTGAGCAGCGAATTAAAAACGGATCCGAAGCAGCGAGACAGGCTACAGACCTTCGAGAGATTGCTAAAGGAGCTAAGGACAGGAGTTTCCCAGGACACTGAGAGGAATGTCGAGAACTGCTCCACATCGGAGCTGAGGGTTCTACGAGCGGGCGTTCTTAAGCTCCACGAAGTGCAGCTCTTGGACCGCAGCATGTACACAGAGCCAGTAAATCCAAATCTCTTCAAATCGATCAATCACTTAAAGCGTGCCCAGAAGCCGCTGCACCTGAGGGAGCCCGCCTGTGATCCTCTGCCGTGTAATATTAATAAGCCAGTAGAACAAATAAACCCAATTATTGACCACCTATCTTGCTTGGCGGGATCCGTTGATCGGATTAGAAAAAGTAGACTGCAATTAATGCCACCGATACCCAAGCTGGAATTCCTCTACATGAAAAAGCCAGAGAAATGCCCACAGAAGTGTGATTGGGAGCCTGAATCGAAGAAGCATTTCATCTCGGACCGGATGATGAGCAACGAGCTGAATCTCCTGCTGAACAAGGAGCTGCTGCTCAGCTACATCAAGGAAGCTGTTCTGATAGATCACCTCAAGAAGGCAGCTGCTGGTCTCCAGTCGGACACGTTTTCTTGTTCGCCGCAGGATGATAAGCAGCTGCTGATCAGGCCCAACACCACCCTGCACAGTGTGCTGCCGGAGATCCTGGCGGACTTCTCGGCACCCTTTCTGCGTGCCGGCTCTGCCTACAGGCGTTTGATTGCCCGCACCAAGTGCAGCTCGTACACCAATGCCCGTGTGGAGAGACCCCTCAACCGGGTGAGTTTGTTTGGAAATCACAATAAGGAAATCACAATTTAACTTCTCGTTTGTTAACAGGCCTTTCGGGAAATCCTGGTGGATTTCTTGGCCACCATTCGTCAGTTTCTGCTCTGCCAGTCCGCTGACAGTCTGCCCCAGTTGCTGCTAAACTCTCGGTCTGCCATGCAGCTTCTGCAACAGTTGGAGAACGTTTTCGAGAGGGAGCCCAGGCGTAAGTTACTCGATACACATCCCTTCTTCCAACCACATGTTATTAAAAATGTATCTTTAAATAAAGTGAATCTGGAGGCCGGAGTGCCTGGATGTTTCCTGATGAGCTGCCTTTGGCAGGCCATCGACAGCTGCGGCCACAGCGACTTCCTGCAGCTCCTTATCTATCTGCTGCGCAAGATGTCACAGACTTACTTCGGCCAGTTGCAGAGTTGGGTCTACCATGGCAAGCTGGACGAGGAGCTTAATGAGATTTTCATCAGTCGCTGTCACAACACATTGCCGTCGACGGTCGATGAGTGCAGCAAGGATTTCTTCAACAGGGGCTACCTAGTGGTCAACGAGGAGGTTCCAGCCTTCCTATACGGCTGCGAGCAGGACATCCTGCAGTGCGGCAAGTACAATCGGGTAATCAAGGCCTACAATGCTCAGGTGAGGTGGGGAAATTCCAATAATAACTCATAATAATACTCCAAATCCATGTAGCACCCAGTCTTCGATGTTGAGTTCCCGGCTATTGTGGTTTGCTTGACGGAGCAGCAGCTGAAGGATATGCGTCGCGCGTTGGCCGAAAAGTATGCCGTCATCTATCAACAGTTCGGATGGTGCAGCATGCAAAGCATCTTCCAGGAGCGCATGGCGGCCAAGCGCAACTTTCAGAACCTCATGGTGGAGCGCACCCAGACCCATCTGGCTGCCTGGGAGGAGCAGATGCGTGCGCTGCAGCTGGAGGCGAATGCCCAGAAGAAACTGCGTTATGACCAGCTCAATGCAGAGCTGGAGATCCACCAACAGAACGTTCTGGAGAGGCGGCGTCAGGAGATCGTCAATGAACTGGTCTTTCAGAAAGAAAGTGAGCGTCTGGAGGAGAAAAGGCAGCTCCAGGAGAAGGAAACATTGCTGAAGAAAGTGGCTCAACTGCAGGGCTTACTGGGTGTTGAGTCGAAGACCCAGGACTCTTTCAGCCCAGATGACAGCACAAACAGCGACCGAAGCTTTAAGTCCTGTCTCGAAGGACCGTATTCCCGGCCAGAATCTGCTTTAGACAAGGATGATAAAGCGGATGAGGCGGAGGAGACGGAGGGTGGAGCAGAAAATGTGGAGCAGCTTGGCAAGCCAAATTCCGAAACTAGCCTACAGCTTCAGCGCAGACCTTTGGACGAGCTCAACTCCAACGACCATCTGAACTTACAATCGGAACTCGATCGTAATCGCAAGCACGTTCTCTCCTCGGAATACTTCCAAACCATGGTCAATGTCAAGGAGCCGGACTCAACGACTTCGACCGGATTACGGGCCCATCTACCCCCCGACATTAATGCGAATCTAAAGGACACGGAGACCGCCGACCAGCTGACTGATCTCCAGCGTTTCCGGCTCCGCATGCAGCATCATGATTCCTTCGGAAACTATAACTCCACCGAGGACGAGCACACCCGCCGAATTCAGCGTCAAATGCAGTCCACGGAGCAGCGGGCCATAAACAGGCGGAAGGTAATGTGCAGCGAGTATGACATAGTTTTGGGCGAACGGAGGGAAGGTACCATGCACTTGCCGCTGGAACCCAACAAGCTGCACGTGGAGGTGCCTTTGTCGGTTTTAACGCCCATGTCCGTCACCTCCGATGCTGACTTTGGCGTCCTCACGCCGCCAGAAAGCACGGCTGACAAGGATGCCGCTAATAACAATAATAATGATGAAGTCGAGGACTCAATATTGTTGAACACAGTGTCGCCACAGGGAAAGCCTAAGCCTGTGAAAGCAGAAGGACGAGTTTTATCCAGCTTTAAGCCCACTTTTAAACTGCCCACGAACTTTCAAACAAAGAGCGAGCTAGCGGTGACTCCAACCAGTACCGTAACGGAGGCCTGCAATCCCTTCATGGCCCGCCGTTGCCTTCAACTGTCCGTGATGGTGCCTGTCAACGCCCACTACGCTCTTCTCCGGAACGAAGTCTTGAGAATATTCAAGGAGCTGCGCATATACGAGCATTTCCGCCGCCTGAGGAACTACTTCTTTCTGCTCGACGGACAGTTTGGTGGATTGCTCACATACGATATTTTGGAGAGGATCCGGGCGGGCATCGATCCAAAGAGTCTTTGCCAGAGGGGCGTGCTCGACGCCATGCTGGGCAATGCGTTGGCATGCTGTCCGGTGGATGAGACCACGGTAACGCAGAATCTCGCCCTTAATTGCACCAAGATTCCCGATAAGCTCGATTTTTGGTCCCTGGATGCCACCTCCATGCTTGCACTGCACTGCAAGGTGGACTGGCCCCTGAACCTGGTGATAAGTTCGGAAACAGTTGCCAAATACGGCCAAATATTTGGGTATTTGGTGAAGCTGCGACACGTGAGTTTCATTCTGGAGGGAACCTTCCAGCACCTCCAGCGGGTGGGAAAGCTGCTTGGCCCAGAGCTCCGGATGTCCCTCCAGTTTCGGCAATTGCAGGCGGTGCGCCAAAAGCTGTCGCACTTTGTAACGGCGCTGCAGACTCATTTGGTGGCCAAGGCCCTCCAGGCCACATGGAAGGGCTTCAAGGAAGACCTGTGCACCGCTAACTCCATCGAAGACCTCTACAGGCACCATGTGGCCTACCTAAAGAGGATCGCCTTCTTGGCTTTCCTCAACCGAAGAAGTGCAAAGGTCAAAGAAACCATCGACAATTTGCTCGTTATTGTACTGCGCTTCTGCAAGTAAGTTTAAGAAAAGTCCTGAAATTAAACTATAAAGTTAATATATTTGTGTTTTCCAGAGTGATCCAATCGCAAACGTTCAACCTGGATGCGGAAAATCAGTTTGTGCATCCTCGTTTCAAGCGCCTGCTGCAGGAGGAGGCCGAGTTCGACAAGTTTATGCACTATCTCATATATTTGGGCAACAAGGCGGCCGCCTCTGGCTACCAGGAGGAAATTGGTGACCTGATGTGTATTATTAATTTTAATAACTACTATATAGTATCTGAGCAGAAATCGGTGTCTTGAAAACCCAAAACTACTCGAGTAGCTTAGGGAATTTATCACAAAATTTACCATAAATCCAAAGATCACACATAAAAGATCTATAAATGATTTCTGAAATGCTCAAAAGTCGCTCATTTTCAACGGTATTCACATTTATCCGCGTCTTAGATAAATTAGTATCAAATATTGTGGGAATAATCGAAATAATGTACCTAATTGTTAAAAATTGTAACTCATGAACGCGTCCATTATCTCATAACACGCTTCGAATAAATTCATGTATGTAAAGATGGATTTTTTTTATTTATTATCAAAAATTTAGAACTGTAAATGAACAACTTGTTTAATAAAGAAAATGTAGGAACGTGAAAGGAAACTAACTTCGTAAAGCCCAAGTTTATAAACCTTTCCAGTTTGCTGTTGGATTCACATTCCGAATCTTAAATAAATCATAGCTAAGCTTAAAATGCATTCATTTCAATTCGGAAAAATGTTTTATGCTAGTTAGTCTTAATATTAATAATTTTTTTACAATTTTAATTAAATAAAATATCGAAAAGATGTGTACATTTTTTCAGCTTTTGATGCTGATCCATATTATATTTGATTTCTATGTTCGGAATTGACTTCTATACTGTATAGCCTAAAAAAGCTTTTCAGTTATATATATTTTTCAGTATTGTATATATAAGATAGCCATTCTGATAACTGGAGAATTCGCATTTTAAACGTATAGGGTATCAAGATGGTTTAAACTCTCCCCTTCACACAATGAAAATATCGCGTAAGTGTTCAACTCTAGGCGATATATCGATAGACGTTGCAGCCCTGGTCATGAGTCATTTTAGAATAATTTAGTTTTATTTTTAGTTAACAAAAGTTGCATGCGCTTGGCTCCTACCAGATTTTAAGAAATTTATTCCGTGAATTAAACAATAAAAAATGCAGGTAAATTATTTACACAAATTAAACGTTTTCAAAACAAAAGTGTTATACTTGAGTGCGCTTGTGGGTGTGTTGCGACTACGCACCACTGCCTGCATCCAAAAATAACTCCATATTTGGTATTGAAAATCTTGAATGAAAACTCACATGGCTTACATTTCGCGTAGGACCCCAACGAAGACACCGAGTGGAACGATGTGCTCCGCGCCAAGGGAATCATTGGACCCAAGGCCAAGGAGGCCGAGATCACAGAGGATCAGATCCAGAAGCTGATGGACGATGCCATCCAGCGCCGCACAGATCTCCCACTGAACGAGGGTCAGAGGGACAAGAAGATCGACGACATGTCGCTGGACGAACTCGACGAGCTGGAGGATTCAGAAGATGAGGAAGTGCTGGAGCAATACCGGCAACGTCGCATCGCCGAAATGCGGGCCACCGCAGAAAAGGCACGATTCGGTTCGGTTCGAGAGATCTCCGGGCAGGAGTACGTCAACGAGGTGACCAAGGCAGGCGAGGGCATCTGGGTTGTGCTGCATCTGTACGCCAATGGAGTGCCTCTTTGTGCCCTGATCCACCACCATATGCAGCAGCTGGCTGTTCGCTTCCCGCAGACCAAGTTCCTGCGATCCATCGCCACCACCTGCATACCGAACTTCCCCGAGAAGAACCTGCCCACCATCTTCATCTACCACGAAGGAGCGCTGCGCAAACAGTATATTGGTCCCCTGGAGCTGCGCGGCGACAAGCTGACCGCAGAGGAGTTGGAGTTTATGCTGGGACAGGCGGGCGCTGTGCCAACGGAGATCACCGAGGACCCACGGCCGCAGATCAGGGACAAAATGCTGGCCGATTTAGAGGATAAGAGCGCGGACTTTTACTAAGCATGATTCATCCCATCCCCGTTCATATTTTCCTCTCTAGAGTGGGTCAATATGCCAAAATGAGTCATTAATCTGACAGAAGCCAAGCAATGTATATCACTTTAAATATTTACAAAATTCCTAGGAATGGAACTGACTGCAAATCGGTTGCAGATATTGACCCACTCGAACCTCAGGGGCTCCTTGGCACTTTTTCATTTCATTGTTGTGTGGCATTTAGTTTTCGTTTTCTTCACATAAATAAATTGTTTACTTTTCTACTGGAATCCATTCACTTGTTCTGCTTGGTGCTGCTGGTCACCGTCTTTGCCACCGTCTTGGGCTTGCCCCGGAATATGTTCGGATCGATGATGTTGTAGGGATGCTCGCAGGCAGGATTCAGCACGCGTCCACGCCTGGGCTCGTGCTCCTCGAGGAGATGTGGTGCCAGGAGGAGAAATAGCTGTTCCGTCCACGAGGGCAGTCCGCAGCTGGAGAAGCACAGCTCCCAGTAGGGCAGGCCCAGATGCGCGATGGCCATGCGCAGGTACTCACTGAAGGTGTCCGCCAGGAACTGCCAGCTCAGGGTACTCAGCTCTAGCAGATAGAATTTGGGATTGTTGGAACTCGTTGATTCATACAGCATGCACACCTAGTAGAGGAGGAGTAATATTTATATTTCTTGCGAATCCCCAACTAAGAACCCACCTTGGCCACCTCGTTCACGTTGTTGATCTCAAATATCTTCGACTTGGCTGTAATGATCGGTGTGGCATTGCCCCACTTATCCTTTCCAGTTGCAATTGGTGCTGGAAGGGATTGCGAGCTGCTTGCTGCTCCCAGCACATCCGAGTTGCTGCCAGCCAGGGCCGTTGCGCTGCTAACGGAGTGCGTCGTTTCGATGTTCTCCCGCAAAAGAGTCACCTGCAGCAGGTGCGGAAAGTGGATGTGACCCACGCGTCGGATATCGTTGGCTGCAAGTGGTGGCTTAAGTGGAGGGCAAGGAACGGCTTTGACGCGACTCACGTGCATACTGGTAGCTCCAGTTGAGCACGAATCCATCCGAGGAGAGGTAGAACTTCTTCATATCCTCCGGCAAGTAGACGCAGTGCCTCTGCTCCCAGTTGACCACCTGGCAAGCATTCAGCGGCTGCCGTCGCTCCAGAGTCACATTGCACACCCGCGGCACATTGGCTGGCGGAATAAGGATTCTTATAACAGGATTTAGCGCAGGGGGAGCTCTTCGATCACACTCACAAAGGGTCCGAATAAGCCCCAGTGTTAAATTTTCGTAAAAGGCATCCTCGGGGGAAATTTTCTTGTTCATTGTTAATAATTTTCGTCGCTGGAATAAATATACAATTTGTATGTCCGTCTAAAGATCCGTTCACCAAGTTACTGCGGAGTAAACAAGGCCCGAAGGGATGGCTGGTTGCTGTGGCAACAGAACCTAGCAGCGGGTATTTGAACGGAAAGTTCATATATTTCTTTCACAACATTGAAAATAATTTATTTACAAAGAACCTGACATTGATATTTAAACCTAAGACTATATAAACTGTGGAGTTGCAACAACAATTACACATGAAATAAACGATTTCTATGATTTTGGGGGGAGAATGATGACAATTTGGTTTCTCAATCAAGGCCTTATCCCTTGCTCTGGCCATGAACCTCGCTCTCGGCCTCCTCCTCGTGTCAGGAGACCTCCCACACTGTCGATTCCACCGAGCGTCGCGGCCTGGCTGCTACCTCTACGTGGGCATCCAGGCCATCGCTTAGCCGACTAAAGCGCCGGGCCCAACTGCCGCGGGCATTTGTCGTCTGGCTTCCGGCGATTGAAGTCCGATGGCTGGCATCTCGGAAGAGGCTCATTATGTCCTGGCTGTCGCCCTGCGCCCGCTTGATCCCATGCTGGTACTTGGCCTCCTTGGCCAACAGTTGCTCGCGCTGCATCTGGGTCTTTACCTCGGATGGGACATCCGGAATGATGAACTGCATGATGCCAGTGATTACGAACACCACGTGCTGTAATAGGATGTAAGTTAAAGGAATCTCCAGAATCACTATTTCACGTATTTACCTCGAACACCACAACGAAGGCTAATCGAGCAGCAAACACGTGCCAATAATGCGGACTAAGTCCATAGGGTTCGTAGTCCTTGGGCCCATTTCTAAAAAGTTTGAAATATAAGTAAATGATAAAAATAAAAATGATAGGAACCAACCTATAACCGCGATACTGGCACGTGTCCGGATCCCTCTCGCTGACCGTTGCCCCCCATTCCTCCTTGTAGTCCGAGGTGTTGAAGATGGACAGCGAGTGCTCGATGTACCCGGCCAGCGTATGTGTCTCCGAGTAGACAAACTTATAGACCATGCGGGGTATAAAATCGCTGGTGTAGGCAATCACAAAGGCATTCGAGACGACGGCTGTGTATGTGATAATCCGCAGGATGCCGTACCACGCCCCAATATCCTCTACCCGCTCCGCCAGCGGCCGCCTGGCCTGTGTAACCATCTTGTAAGCATCCAGCCGGATCTCAGCCACATTGTTTAGGAGCGCGAAAAGCGGCGCCAGGGGAAATGCCGCCACAAAGAGGGTTACGAAGCCATATTGAAGGACTGGTTATAAAAGAGATTGTTGTTAACAACTTTAAGTAAAGACCAAAGTGATAATCTTACTCATTTCCAGATATTCATCGAATAAGGCCAGGCGTCCAGGGTCCTGCATATGATAATCTTGCTCCCACGCCATGTGTAGATGCGACTCATCCTTGGTTGCCTGAGAAGTAAGCAGCATCCATGAAGCGAAATATTACAAAAAACACAACTAATTCCCTCACCTGTTTGTGTTTTCGCTGACGCCACCAGTTCCAGAACTTTGGAAACAAGTACTCCATGAAGTTGTTCCAGCACTGCTTGCCGACCATTATGATGGCCAACTGGATGCAGAGTTCGGACAGGCAGCCCGCCGGGTCGCATATGTCGTTCTTGAGGCGGAAGAACTCGCTCCTTCGGGCCTGATCATCACCCGGATAGTCAAAGAAGCGGCCCTTGAAGAAGGCTATGTAGATGAGCGACGAGTAGAAGTTCATGAACTCAAAGAAGAAGATCTTGAAGGTGTAGGAGTCCTCATATTCCGTGTGAGTTCGGGGATTCTCCAAATTGGTCAGTCGAATAGCCATGCGGTGGTAGATCTGAAATAATACGTATAATTTATGACTTCTTTTAGAAGCTAAAAAGCTTGAACCTACTCGCGTGAGTATCATGATGACAACCAAATTGATCAAGGCAGCCGTGACACTTGTGAACAGTTTGGCATGCTCCTTTACAAAGAATCCTCCACCTCCGTAGATTACCGAGACCAGCGTTATGCGATACAGGATAGTGCCCAGAACGGCGGAAAGAACCACAGAGATCTGCAGGATATCTGTTGTTATTTTACTTGTCTAATAAATCAAGTAATGAAGTTACCATAAAGAGAACTGCACTGCCAGTGACAACAAATCGCAAGGCTCTGTTCCACGTGGACATGTAGGGCTCCTTTTCCCGAGTGACCGGATTCATGCGAAAGGTGGTGGCGTTTGTCTCAAACTCGGGACGATTCTCCTCATCCATGTCCACGTTATGCAGATCCCACTCCCAGACCAACACCGACTGCTTGCGTTTCCACAGCTCCAGAAAAGTGGTGGCTATTTTTAAGGTAATAAAATCAAATATTAAAAATAAATTTAAATTATTTTTGTAGCTCTGCATACCCCAGAAGGACATGAAGATTGCGAAGAACACCGTCGAGGGATTGTCAAACAGGTAGGTCAGCCGTGAAAAGAGACACGACTCCGAGAGTCGCTGGTAGCTGCAGGCTTTGTCGCAAAGTGGGCACAAGGTGATGTTGCCGGTGCCATACTCATTGCAAATCTCCTTGCTGGGCGTGTTGTCCTCGGACTCGAGAGTGGCCAGGCCATAGATGAAGCAGAGGGTGCCCACCACAGCCGGATAGACGAGCATCTCCGTGTAGAATCCCAGCCAGCAAAAGTATAACGCAATTTTGTCGCCAAAGTACTTGCGCACCAGGCACAGCGGCTGCTTCTTGTACCACTGCGAGGGATGGGCCCATGTCTGGTAAAGCATTCGGCGGTCCAGGGAGATCCCGCTGGAATGGGGACGATCGTAGCGGCCCTCATGCAGCGGGAAGCAGCCCAGGTAGGTGCCGTCGTTCAGCAGACGCCGTATGCCACTCCGGTCGCTCTCGTCGAAGGGTGTCCGAATGAGCACCTGCATCACCATCAGTGACCGCTGCGCGCTTGTGAATGCGGTGGCGCGGTCCTTTACAATGAACCTGTGAAGGAATATTATTACTAATTCGTAGTTCTTATAAATTCCTTAAACTTACTGCTCCTCAGGATTGCCATTAGCTGTGGCAGCCTTAAAGGTGGTCTCTCCCTCGAGAAGGGTTTGGTCCAATTGAATCTTTTTGGTCAGGCGCTGCCACACGTCCCTCCAATACTGCACATTCCTCATCACAACGTTTTCCTCATCCTGTAAACACATATAACACATATAACAGGTGTGATTTAGATTCATTAAAACAGTTAAAATCCTCACCCAAGATGGCTTCACGGATATGGTGATAAATCGTTTGACAGGCAGCTTCAAGTTCATGACCTCTGCCAATCGCGTCTCCAGTCGCCAGGGAAGATGGATCTTCAAGAAGAAGGTCTTCTCGTTGAAGGACTGCGACTTGTCCTCCAGCTCTACTTCCAGCCCCTCCTTTATCAGGTTCTCCATGAAGCTTCGCCGGTTATCGCGGCGCTTGGCCTCCGCCTCGGTCATCACGCCCAGGTCCTCCTCCTCCCAGGCCAGTACCATGTCCACTTTCCGTCGACCGTCCCGGAACATAAGGGACTCCGGGTCCAGTCCCTCTCGATCCTGTTTGCTGACCCTCCGCTCATCTCCGGACTCTCCGCCCAGACTGTTGCTTTTGCTGGCCTTCCGGCTGCCATAATAGCTGCCACTCACACTGCTCGTTGAGTCCGAGGCCTTGCGTTCCGTGGGCATTAGTTGGCGGTAGCCAAACTGGTCAGGTAAAACGTTGGAGTGCGACGACTCCATGATCTCATAAGACTGGTTCACCCTGTCCCCGGAGCCCAGAGTGGGACTCAAATTCAGGCCCAAATTACGCCGCATTGCTGTGCCAGGTATATCCTCCTCGTGGCTACCGACGATCTTTGGACCAAAGGCCTGCGTCGGACTCGGTTCCGCCGACTCCGACTCAAGGTGCGTGGGCAGCGGCACGGCAATGGGATTGGACTTGCTGTACAGGGAGCTGCCATTGCTGGTCCGCATCACCGAGGAGTTGAGCCACTTTTCCGTATAAGCAGCCGAACCTGCACGGGCGCGACTGGCACTCAGCTTCGATTTGGGCAGGATCGGAGTGGAGGGCTTGAGGCTTACCGCCGTAACATTATTCGCTTCCTGACAGCCGTATATGTTATCCTTCTTTATTTGGTCCGTTTCGATTGCGCGCGAGTGCAGATCGGAGGCAATTAACGCGCTCTCCTGTGGGTACATCAGTATCATTTCCGGATATAACCATAACCAATTCTATACTCACCCCGTAACCAATCAATCTTCCCGCCACAATGCCACTGTCCTGACTGAGTCTTCTGGGTCGCAGTTTCGTCTGATTCCGGCGTATCATGCGCTCACTTTTGGCCGGGCTGGACATCACCTCCCGCCGGGTGGAGGGATCGGGGGATTGGCGTGGACTTCGCAGGGTTGGCACCGAAAGGAATCCTGGAGAGGAAGGGTTAGTTGGGGATGTGGGATATGTGGCATGCACTTACTGGGAAATTGAAAGACCGACTGCTCGTTGGCCCTCTCACCCTCCCGGGCAGCACTGCTAATGAGATCCTCTCGTGAGCTGGCCTCCGTTATGGGGGCGGTGCTCTCATCATCGACGCTGTCGATGCGTATCTGAAAGATATGTGACCTGTCGCCGGACCTTGCGTCGTGACTGCTCATTGTGGGCCGGGCTGTCGATGCGGTTGCTTCTCCTCTCTCCACCGGAGGGGGATCGGCGTCATGGAATTCTGTGAAGGAGCGTAATTGGATGGGCGGCTGGTCATATGGGGGCCACTTTATAATTTGGCCTAGTTTGGAGACACGGGTCAGCAGCACCTGTTCCTATACCCATGATAAACTATTTAAAGTCCCAAGTTCGAAAACTCGCGAAGGAGGGGGAGGGGGAGTGGGAGTCCTCGGTGGGCTGCACATACTTTTATCCCCCGATTCCACGAGACTCCACGAGGCAGGCCATTAATAATTCATGCATGTTTATACTACTGCCCTCGAGCAGGGCGTTAATTTATACCCTTACGAGTATTTGTATCTTCATTTGCAAGCGCGTTCCAATCAAAAGGTGAACTCACGCACGCATTCGACATTGACCCGTGGAGAGGTGTTTGTTCAGCCTGATGTGGAGCTGCGGGAATGGGAATCGGAATTGGAATGGCAATGGCCCCGGGGGGATAATGCCTTTACATTAGCCACCAGTGCACCATGGGAGCGACTCCACTTGGTGGCAAAGGTTGGGCAAACAAACTTGTTGCTACGAGTGGTGAGCACTTTCCCAGGCGGACGAATGACAATAGTCCTAAATAATTGCCCTAGATTTAGTGCAGGGAGAGCTTAAGGGGGGCTTAGGGTTTGCTACTGGACAACGAACAAACAAACAAATCCATTCGCGGACTCGAACTCGTACCTGGATCACTAATAAGCGTGCGACGGACGTCCTGGAAATGTCAGCGTTCGTTGGCAGTTGTGAAAAGTCCCATGCCATTGAAGTAATCACAACAATTGAAGGATTATTGATTCGCTCCTTTCGGCGGGTCCCATTTATATATGAGTAATCGATTATTGATTTCCGGCTTCTGCTAAGATGCACTTGAAACTCACGAATAAGCCTCGATGTTTCACGTTCACTAGATCGCGATCGATCTGAGAGATACATATGTCAGTCTCCAGAACACCTTTTCGATTCCCCGTTCGAGCTGACCCACTATTGATTTTGTGTGTAGCTTGTAGTTATTATCTCTCAATCAAGGTTCACATTATCCAAGCACACGCTCGCACGTCCATCCTATCCACTTGTACTACCACTTGGCTTTCACACTTTCCGCTCCGCACGGACGCACCGCTCACTACGATGGCTCCCGACCGAATGACCGACCAGGAGCAGTGTCCTGGAAAGTGACACTCTGGGGCAGATAGATAATCACGGTTCTACGGCTCTCTGGTTGAGTGCCATTTGGGTGAAGCGGTTGGAGAGAGAGAGAGTGCCAGCCATAGTGATGGATGTACCTAACAGGGAACCCAAAACGATAAGGATTGAGTAATTTTAGGGACCTTTTTAATTATATTGCTTGCATTAAAAAATAAAATTTATCAAATACTTCCTATATATGATTGGGGCAAATGACTTTTGCAACTTTTTTCTAGGTAAAAACAATATATACCTTCCCATCACTGACAGGACATACGCATTTGGAAAGGGTCTGTGGGTCTTGCTGGCACTGGGTGGGCACTTTTAACACGAATATCCTATTAATATGGTATTTGACTCGCTGCACGAGGTTCTTCGTGATGACTTCCTAATTTTAAATCAGGCCGACTGGCCGGCAGAACGTTTCCTGTACACTATCCATGTACAATTCTCGGTGTAAATGACGTCAGTTGCTCGCAGGGTCTATAACCGTCATACGGTTTTGACAAGTACATATGTAATGGCTGTTGACCTATAACCAAAGTGAATTTAAGCCTTGAATAAAGCTATCCCCAGGAGGCACTCGAAACAACGTCGTATCGCACCCTTGATGAATACTCGCTCAAATTCGTGACCATAAAAATAGACTCCAATGCGACATTGTCTGGTAGTTCTTGTAGGTTGAAGGTACTATTATTGTACGCCTGGAGGTCTATTTTGATTAAATGCACGTCACTAATAACTCGGATCCCCATGCCTTAAATTGTTATTATTTCGGGGGTAAGTACGTGCCAATGAGACCTTTTTTGGGTCTCCTTTGTTTCTGATTGACTGCAGACCACAAATATCATATTATTTGTGAAGTGGCCACCTATCGAAGTATTCAAATGGCAATTATTTGTATTTGGAGTAGCGCTCTTTGGCTCTAAATTAGGTCGTCGTAAGAAGTTAAGGGGGACCCTTATGCTTTTATTATATATATATATTCTTATTCCCAGTATATTTCACCAACACCAAAAGTATTCCTTAAGTAGCTCAGATCGAAGTCTGCATAATAGTTCACACCTATTTCTATTTGTCGCCGGAGATCACGTCGTCACCATCGGATTTGCACTGTTGCTGGACATCCAGCTCGCAGCTGCTGGTCGCCTTGTTGAAGAACTGTCCCTGGGCGCACTCTCCGTCAATGATTTGGCCGTGTACGCACACAAAGTATCCCCGACAGTTGTCCGTATTCCGGACCAGCTGTCCGTGTTTGCCGTTACAGACTCCCACACGTTCGCCGTTCTCCATGAGACAGGTTCCATCGTTCTGACGGCAGATGCCTAGAAGGCTGTCGAAGCCTTCACCATTGCGACATCGCTGGGAGAGGGCTTCATCGTCCTCGCAGCTAGTGTACCGTCGGCAGTCGCCTTGCTCCGCGATGAGGGCACCATTTCCAATGACTGCACAAATTCCGGCAAAAGTAGTAGCTGCATCGGTGCAGGTTCCGGTCGCTCCAGACCTTTCTAGGCCACTGAGCTCAACCTGCTGGGACTCCATGGGTGGCTGCTCCGTTGGCGAGTCTACGTCAAAGGCCTGGCACTGCTGCAGTGTGGCGTTGAAGAAGTGGTCCTTATAGCAAAGCTCATGGCGCAGTTTTCCAGAGACGCACAAGTAAAAGTTATTGCAGTTGGCCGGGTCTGGCATTATGTATCCGTGCTTGCCCTCGCACACCAGCGGATCGGGTGGCACATGCTGATTGTTGGGGTCCTCGTCGTCCCCAGGCTGCTCCACCAACGGACAAGAGCCATCGTCCTTCACGCACAGCAGCTGCTCCGCGTCAAAGAAGCTGCCGGCAGCACATCGCTGTGCCGTGGCCAGTCCACCGGCACAGATGAAGTACCGGGTACAGTCTGTCCGGTTGGCCAGGAAGGTGCCATCCTGAAGACTGCCACAGCTGTAGACGTAGGTGGCATTCCCCTCTAGCTGCCCGTTCCGACATGGTTGTGCGGCCTGCGACTCTGGTTCGCAAAGGGACAGCACAGGATTGAATTGATGCTGGGCAGGACACTCCACCGGGATTGCTAGACCCTTGACGCAGGCGTAGTAAAGATTGCAGTAGAGCTCGTGGGGCAGCTTTACTCCATGAAGTCCCGAACACACTTTCGTTCCGGACTCCGTGTCGTTCTGGTCGGACTGTTTGCGACACTGACCGTTATCCACGCGGCAGATCTGGAGAAGGCTATGGAAGTACTGGCCCTCGTCGCACTGAATAAGTCTCGTTCCATTTTGGCTGGAGCAGCTGTAGTAGGCTCGACAATCCTCCGGATGAGCCACCAGCTTTCCATCCTCCAGGCCGGCGCAAATGGGCAGCTGACAAGAGCCATCGTTCGGTCGACAGTAGCCTTTAATGGCATCAAAAAAGCTGCCAGAGGGGCAGCTCTGCAGGATGCTTGGCGTCTGCTGCATGCACAGATAGAACCGGGTGCAGTCCGTGGGATCGCGCACACTCAAGCCATCATTCTGATCCTGGCACTGGTTCTCCGCCGCGAGTTCCTTCATCTGCACTGCACGGCACTGTGCCTGCAGTTGACACCTATTGAGATTCCCAACGAAACTATGACCCCTCAGGCAGCTGCCCAGATGCCACTCCTCCGCCTCGCAGTAGAAGAACGTTTGTGAGCAGTTGTGTCCGAACTGAGCACGCAGCTCTCCCTCCCGGCAAACGCGACGCATCCCATTGGCCTGGCAACTTCCATCGCTGGGCACACATCCTAGCATGGGCTCGAACTGCTCCCGCTCCTGGCAGCGCTGCCTGATCCACTGACCATCCCTGCACAGCTCGTAGCTGTGACAGCTGCCTATTAGGGAGCGGCTTTCGCCGCTGGTGCAGCTCTCTAGACTCCGGTTCACCGCCATGGCGCACTGCCCGGCATCGTTTGGCAAGCAATAGTTGTGCTCCCTACTGAAGTACATATCCAAGGGGCACTGCTGCAGCCACCAGGCGTTGTCCAGGCACATGAGGTAACTGTGGCAACCAGCCGCCGCTGATGGACGCACTGCGCGCTCCTCGCAATCAGCGGAGATATTCATAGCTTGCTTCGTTCGCATCCAACTGCAAATGGTTTGGTTCCTCTCCTGCTCGTGGCCCAGCGGCAGGGGCAGACATGATCCTGGGAGCGGTGAGTAGTAGTGCTGCTTGGGGCAGTTGCGAAGACGCCATTTCCCAGCGGAGCAGCGGAAGAACTGCAAGCAGTTGCCACTCTTGGCAGGCAGTGTCTGGGACTCGGTGAGGTTACTGCAGGGCGGAAGATTGGAGACCCTGGCGTAGGCACAGACCATATCATCGCGGGGCTCTAGGCACCGCTGCTGTTCCGGATTGTAGTAGCGCTGGTCGGAGCAAGTGCGTCGTCGCCAGTGCCCATCGATGCAGACCTCGTACTGGGAACAGTTCGCTGGCACCGAGCGCTTCTCATTGAGGTCGCAAAACTGAAAAACAGAAGAATAGAGAACTTGTCAAGATTTCCTGAATATAATGCTGATGACCCATAGACCCTGCCACATGTTCCATTCTATAGGCACACGAATAAAAGGCCGAAAGTGGTTAATTCATCTAGTTTGAATTTATTGTAGCGCATATGTGGTTAGAGTATATTATAATTGGGTATTTATACGTATAGAAGTGGAACAAGCGGAACATTCACATTAAACGTAACTCATAAATAACAACTAATGTCATAGGTAGAATATAGGATTATATGGAGCTAGTCCCGTACTAGCTTAGAAGAGTTTATGGAAGAATCTCTTGAACAAGGACATGGACCTTACGTTTTCCTCCGTCTCCAGGGATCGCTTCTGGATGCTATGGCTAGCGCACATGCCCAGTTCGGGGGCGAACGTCTGGCCAACGGGGCAGGGATGATAGGTCACGCTGATTTTCTCCTCGTCATCGCACGAGCAGAATCCGGTCTCGAGGTTCTGGGCGGCGAAGGGCTCGAAGCGAGCTCGCTTGTGGCACTCTTGCAGGTTGCACGCGATCATCATGATGGTGTCCTTAATGGCACACAAGCCCTTGATAATGTCGAATTCCTGACCCTCCTTGCAGCTGTGGAAGATGGACAGGCCCACGTCTTCGCAAGTGCAGAAGCCAGTGGTTGTATTCACGGCGGCAAAGGAGACGGCGACCGTTTCACGGGTCAGGCAACGGGTGGCATCGCAGGCGCTTGAGGAGACGATCTTGGCGGTTGGTGTCTGACAGATGCCGAGAACACTGTCGTAGCTTTCACCGGCAGGGCATTCCTTAAACACCGGGCTGCCGGCTACACAGAGACAGAAGCCCGCGGTGGTGTTCAGAGCGTTGTAGGCGAAGTAGTCATCGGAGCCGCATTTACCGGGCTCACAGACGCACTCAGATGCCTAGAATCAGAAGGAAAAAATTGAGTAAAATCGCCTTAGATGGCATTATCTAAATGTTTATTACCGCCAAAATGCCGCATCGTCCTTGATCAGCTATGAACACCATATCTGGGCTGCATTGCCCAAGGATGACTTCGCCATTATCACAGTAGCAGAAGGATGTGCTCTCGTTCGTGCCCGAAATCGTTGGGAAGGGCTCAAAGTCATCCATGCACGAGCACTTGTCAGCATCGCAGTCGGTGGAGACGCAACCACTCTGGGAATTTCAAAAGATTATTATGCAACTTCTTAATTGTGTGTAGCCAAGTCCAGTGTCTCACCGTTTGCGTGTCGCATAAGCCCAGGGACACATCAAATGTCTGACCCTCAGGACATTCGCTGTAAATGGGCATACCGCCCTCACAATAGCAGAAGCCATCGAGTCCGTCATTTGGCAAGTACGGTGTGTAATCCGACAGGAAGTCACACTCAGTGGCATTACACTTAACTACGGCACAGGGATCCTGACCAAGGATAGCAAAAAAAATGCAATTGTTATAAAGAAATCGTACGTAGTAATTCGCCCCCACTCACCACTGCTGGCTGGCAAGCTCCCAGATGGGCGTCGAAGACCTGATCATCGGGGCATTCAAAGAAGATTGGGCAGTTTTCTTGGCAGTAGCAAAAGCCGGAGGGATCGCTCTCAGCGGGGAAAGTTTCGTAGTCCAGATTGTTTTCGCACAAGCTCGGATCGCAGGCGTTCACAGCACACACAACCTGGAAGGAGAAAGATCAGAGATGGCTTCACCAAACAAAATGCAGTGCTTACCGGGTTGGCAACGCAGGAGCCAAGCGTCGAGTTATATTGGGAATTATCGGGACAGTCGTTGTACTTGGGAACCTCGTCCACGCAAATGCAGAAGCCATAGGTGGTGTCTATGGCCGGAAGGGTGTCGTAGTCGGCCTTCCCTACGCAGCCATTGCGGCAACAACGTGGCTATTACGAAAATAGAAAATGTAAGGCAGGGTAATGGTTAAGTAAGTCGTCTGAGCTTACGTCGGGCTGAGGAATGAGAACGCACTCATTTTCGGACAAGTCAAAGGTGTAGCCAATCGGGCAAGGCACTGAGATGGGTTCGCCAGCGCGGCACAGACAGAAGCTGTTCGAGTCGACGTAGTCCGGGGACACATAGTACTCCGTCTGACCTGTGCAGACTTGGGGATCACAATTTCCCGTCTAGAAGAAGGATGTGATAAGCTACGTATCTCTTAGTTTGATTGTTTTTTAGACTACTTACAAAGTCGCACATTTCCTCGGTGGCGTTGTAATACAGTCCCGCTGGGCAAGAGTTGATGTATCCGCCGCCGTTTTGACAAATGCAGAAGGTCGAGGTGTCATTGCCCAGAGACGGATATGTCTTATCCTCGGCGGCGCTTGTGCAGAAGCTTTGGTCGCACTGGCACTAAGGACGACATAAGGAATATGTTGGAGTTAGTTACCAACAAGATAGAGGATATCTATAGATGCTACTTACGCTGGGCTGGATTTGGCAAATACCCAAGAGTGCTACGTAGGCAGAGTTGGCCGGACAGGCCGCAATGGTTGCCTGCTGGTTGAGGCAGATGTAGAACCTACTGCTATCGCCGTCCACTGGATATGTGGTGCCATCAGTGGCAGTTGCGCAATTCAGAGCCGAGCACTCCACGGATGCGGAGCACTGTCCGGTGGCCGAGTTGAAGGCCTGGCCCGTGGGGCATTCCACGACCTGGGCAACTCCGTCAGTGCACTGGAAGTACTCGGTGCAAATGGGATGAGCCACGTTACCAGTGCTGCAGGTGCACGGATTGATACACCTGGCGGACACATCGATGGCACACTCGCCATCGCCGTTATACCACTCGCCGGCGGCACAGGTGTGCTCGGTGGCCAGGCCATTCCAGCAGGTTATGTAGCTGGTGCAGTCAGTCGGATTGGCCATTTGGTAGCCGTTCGGCTTGTTGGAGCACACCCAGCAGGTGGCACCGGTGTCCGGGGCACAAACACCGCTGCAGTTCTTGAAGACATTGCCCACGCCGCAGGTTCCCTCCACCAGCTGGCCATTCTCGCAGATTAGATACTTGTCGCAATCGGTGGGATGGGCCACGATGCTGCCCTGCTCGATGCCGTTCTCGCAGTTGCAGTCCGCTGGCGCCGGGTCCGCGCTTCTCTTCTGGCGCGATCCGCTCGATCTGTTCTCGGGGCATGTATTATCGGTGTCCGGACGGCAAATGCCCGCGGAGGCGTCAAAGTAGTAGTCCGTGAGGCAGGTCTCCTCCTCCCACTGGCCATTAATGCAGGCCGAGTAGCTCCAGCAGTTCTTGCCACTGGCTGGCGGGTCACGGGCATTGCACTGGGATTCTGGGATTGCGGTGGTGGATAAAAGTGGATAGGTAGTTGAGGTGTCGCTTCCGATGCACACTCCATTGCTATCCACTTGGCAAACGTCCAGGATCTGGTTGAAATAACTGCCTGACCCACAGGACTCGGTAACCCAGTCACCATTCTGGCACTTGAAGTACTTGGTGCAGTCCTGCACATTCACTTTCACGTCTCCCTCTGTGCAGTCCGCCACGCAGCACTCGTTCTTGTCGTCCACAATGCAAACGGTCAGGTTGGCGTTGAACAGGTTTCCCTTGCCACAGTCTCCCGCCACCAGGACGCCGTCGATGCAGATGAAGTACTTGCGGCAGTTGTCAGGGTCGGGAATGAACTCGGCGTTCTTGATGTCACCGCAATCGCAACCGGTCGGAGATTCCGTGGTGGTGGTGGTATCCTCCGCGCAGGGTTCCGTCGTCGTAGTGGTATCCTCGTCGCAGGCCTCAGTAGTGGTGGTGGTATCATCGCAATCCGTGGGACAATTGCCGGGAACACATTCCCAGTTATTGCTTTCGAAGTAGCTGCCTTCTGGGCATACCTGGTAGGTGGCCGTATTATCGGCGCACACATAGAACACGGAGCAGTTGTTCTTATCGGCCACTGTCGAGCCATCGCTCTTGCCAATGCAGTAGTTGACCCAGCAGTTGGAGTTGTCTTTATCCACCACGCAGGCTTCAAAGGTGGTGTCGAAGTAGCTGCCAAGGGGACAGGTCTGGAGCGTGGCACCCGCATCCGAGCACACGTAGTAGCTGCCGCAGCTTTCCTCGTTGGCGATAAAGGCGCCACTCGTCTTACCAATGCACAGGTTCTGCCAGCACGTGTCATCCGTATCCGGAACGCAGGCGCTCATCGTGAGATTGAAGTAGCTGCCGGACTCGCACTTCTGCGGGTAGGCAGTCTGCTCGTCACAGATGAAGAATTCGCCGCAGTAACCCGTCTTGGCCATATAGGCTCCATTCACCTCTGTGGCGCACACATTGACGGCCTAGGAAGGGAAATGCGTTAAAATCCTTTGGTAGACTTTTAAAGAGGAATTTTTACTTACATCGGCGAGAGGAGCCACAAGGCTCAGCTTGCAGAGACCGCGCTTGGCGTTGGAGCACTTGCCGGTCTTGGGATTGTACTGCTTGCCCGCCGGACACGTCACCGAGCGGACTGTGCTCTTGGCAGAGCAGCGGTAGTAGCTGGAACAGCTCGTAGGATTCGGCCAGTGCGGCGAGAGGCCGCGAATCTTGCGGTAAATGCATTCAGGGTCGGCCGCTCCCACCAGGCTGGCCACTGCAGTGAGTGCCACCACAGCTAGCAGAGTAACTGGAGACGAGAAAGTAGGTTTTAGATTCCAAGGAGGTAACAGCATCCTTCCTGCACTGGCTCACCTTTCATCTTTTTCACTTGTATTCCTCTTGTGTCGGTCGAGATGAACTCCGCATCATTGCCAAAAATTCGAAGCCCTTATATACATCATAAGTGACTGCCAGAACGGCCTTTAGTTTCCCTTATCGCCATCAATTATGTTGATCATGTCAGACACGGGCCCATCATGTCAGTTTAATTGAGGTGTGAACCCACGGCACTTTGGTTCCTGGAACCACCTGTCGAGGTGTAACCACTCCCCATTTTTCGCCAAATTATGAATGAATGTCATGAGCATGGTCGTGGCCCAGCTCAAGACCGCTCGAAGGTCGACAGGGGAGTCGGAGCAGCGACAGAAGTGATAATTGTTAAGAGCATGCTATTCTAAGTACTTTATTTCGCTAGGCGCAGGTCTTGTCGCAGGTCTGGTTTACCGAGTTCCAGTAAAGATCGCTGGGACAGTCCATGACGTATCCTAGATCCCCATCGCAGTGGATGTAGAGGTGGCAATCGTAAGGATGAGGCAGGAACTGTACTCCCAAGTGCGTCCGACAAGAGGCGTTGGCATCCACGCTAGGCGTGGGATAGGTTGTACCCGGAGCGTCGTACGTTGTTGGTTCCAAGGGTTTATCTGTTGGTTTCTCAGTGGTTTCTGGTTCGGCTGTCGGGTCTGAGGGCGCATCGGTGGCGTTTGACGTCTCATCTGTGGGACTATCTGTGGATGCCTCACTGGTGGAGTCCAAAGGCTCTTCTGTGGTTTCCTCAGTGGGATTTGAGGGCTTTTGTGTAGGTTCTTCAGTTGGATCCGAGGGCTTCTCTGTAGTTTCCCCAGTGGGATCTGAGGGCTTTTCTGTAGGATTTCCCGTTGGATCGGAGGGCTCTACAGTGGGTTCTCCGGTAGGATCTGAGGGCGTCTCTGTTGGCTCTTCCGTTGGCACCGGGGTCTCTTCTGTGGGTTTTCCGGTAGGATCCAACGGCGTCTGGGTAGAATTCGATGGCTCATCAGTTGGGTCCCAGGGATCCTCTGTTGTGTCATCCGTTGGATCCCAGGGGTCGTCAGTGGGGTCATCTGGATCCTCAGTGGGCTCTGGTGCAGCGGTGGGCGTGACACATCTCCGTGCGCTCAGGGCTGTGGCCAAGAGCATAAGCTGCAAGGACATCAAGATCCAAACCACTGAAATCCAATAACGTTTATCTTTAATGCTAAAGGACATTATTCAGTTTCCATTCCGATACTTACATTTCATGTTGGTAGACTGGTCCAATGAATGCAACTCGACGGCTGCCGGTATTTATACCATTTCCTATCGGGTAATTCTCTAATTAGCATACAACAAGTTCACGTTATCACTATCTTCAATAAATAAGATAAAAACACGCGTGCATTTGTCGTAATAATGAAGTGAATCGTCATTGCATTCACCATGAAAAGTGCATAAACATAATTATCACACTTTGGAAAACATTCACTCGCTGATATCGATTTAAATTTTGTTATTAGAATCACTTCCGGTATATAGCACACATTCCAGATCAGTCATTCAAGGTGAGACACGAGTTTCCGAATTACTGCCATCAATCTATTGTTCTTGATAAGATAATTTAACAATTTGGGAATAATGGGACAGTCTCGAAATCAGAGATTCAATGTTAAAGACAAGTTCAGTTTAGAACATTCATACTGTTTTTAAGATAAGACAAAAGTTGTACAATTATAGCCTTAAAGCTTAATAACATTTGCAAAATGGTTTGATATAATGCAAATTATTAAGATCACATTGTTTTTTTTTTTTTAAATAAATACGAATATTTTATATTTTCCCAAGTGTATTCTTATAAATGGTCTATTAAACGTGTTATTTGATAGTGTTGAAAACTCAATGATTATTTACAAGCTGGCTTTAATGTCCCTTGTAAGTCCCCAACTTTATTAGACAGAACTGTTATCGGAAGTATCAGTTACTAACTGAAATATAGTTAGACCATTTTACCTTTTACTTATTTAACAATAATCATTTTCAGAGTTTGGTTGATTGTTGTAAAAAATCAGGTAAGTATATATATATATATAAAAAATCAGGTGAGTATATATACCAAACGAATGTGAAAACCAAAGTAAATATAAACAAAAAATATTTCTTGTGCGAAATAGCGTTAAACGTTAGCCTCGTGATTAACAAAGAACTAAGACAAGTTTTGGAGTGAAATATAAACATTAATTCAAATGTTTCCGAGTTCACTTGATATAACTTTGTATTTCTAAGAACACTTAACGAGCTTCCGACGAGCCTCAATCAATCTGTTAGATAATTTACACCTTATACTGATATGGTTTGCTAGACCAAAATATTTGTAAACAAATAATTTTGCGATAATTAAAAGAGAGCATTGGGTTCCAGTAGTAGAAACTTCCTACAAAGTCAATAGCTTAAGTATTCTATATTTTCTTGAATTCCCTGTAAGGCGTCATAGTCTATCTCAGGCTATGACGCTTTACATCGTATCTGGAGTAAGCTTGGAAATTGCAAGCCATATAAAATATTACCCGATAAGAGTCAACGTGCATTCAAGAATTTATTTACTACGGAATTAGTATAGGTGTATATTGTATTGATTGGGCAGATAAAAGATGAGTAGTTGCTCGCCATAAGCTAGAAAATATTGCTATATAAGCAGTGGGTCTCAGTAAAGATTGGTACTTTACCCCAGAAACTATATCAAGCATGAGAGGTAAGTGACTGTTTTTTGCCACAATTCCAACTAAAAGTTCTTAAAATACAGGCTTCGGAATTGTCGGCATTGCTGGACTGCTTGCACTTCTTGTAAGTGTCACGGCTGAATCAGCGGAGGATACTACGATTGAAACCACAACGGACCAATCAACCACTCTGGAAACAACTGAAGAGGATCCCATCACAACATTGCCCCCGCCTGTTCTCTGCAGTGATGAAGAACTCTTTCTTCCAGCACCAGACTGCCGGGAGTATTATCAGTGCTTGTATGGAGTGGGAATCCTGCAAAAGTGTCCAGCTGGTCTTTATTGGGATCGCGAGCTGAATGTGTGCGGCTGGGACTCGCCTTACTGCACTGAAGAGGGAGACAAGTCCACGGAAGCTCCATCCCTGAGCTGTAAATCTGGCCTACCGTTTTTGCCCTACCTGCCCGACTGCACGAAATTCGTCCAGTGCGTCTATAACATTGGCTTCAAGCTCAGCTGCCCGGGCGGACTATACTGGAACCAGCCTCTTCAGTCGTGTGACTTTACCTGCGACAATACAGTCGAGTTCGCCGCCGTCTAGCAAGTGCAACGAACGACAATAATTTAGGAAGCATTTTGTAACACACGAAAAATTGTAATCAGAAATAAACGCAGTAATACAAAAGCAACCCAAAGTAATTGGCTTTCAGCAGACGGCAGTTCAATTGGGTTCCTCTTAAAGATAACGGCTTCGCGAAAAAGATCCGATAAGACGGGAATGAGCTCTAGTAAGGGTTATAAATATGAATGCACGACGCACAGGTATCATTTGACCAAATGTTTTTGCAAAACTCATACGCGATCCCGTAACGATGAATAACAAGTTGGCCTACGCGAATTTTATAATAGGCGTTACATTAATATTAATTTTTAGTGAAATATTACACGTAAAAGCCGAAAGTGATGCAACTCTACAAGAGACAAGCTATCTAGTTAAGAGTGACACACCATTAGGGTATGCTCCAAACACAGCACCAAAAATCGACGAAAATAACCCTAAAAACAATAATTCGAATAAAATTAAAAACAACTCCGACGACCAGGCAATTCATTCATCAAACGGATCAGAAGACAATAAGATTGCGGAACATGACCTCTTCACGTTTCTCAAAGAAAAGATTTCAATATTTTTGGCTCAGCCTTCAGGGGCAAATAACCAAGAGGAATCTACCCTGGCGCCTCCTGAGACAACGACGTCAGAGGACTCCACCACAGCTGAAGACGAGAGTACGACACCAACAGAGGATCCAGAGACAACTACTGCTGTTCCAGAAGAAAGTACTACGGCTCCACAGGACTCCTCGACGGCTCCTGCTGAGACAACGACGACAGAGGACTCCACCACAGCTGAAGACGAGAGTACGACACCAACAGAGAATCCAGAGACAACTACTGCTGGTTCAGAAGAAAGTACTACGGCTCCACAGGACTCCTCGACGGCTCCTGCTGAGACAACGACGACAGAGGACTCCACCACAGCTGAAGACGAGAGTACGACACCAACAGAGGATCCAGAGACAACAACTGCTGTTCCAGAAGAAAGTACCACAGCTCCACAGGACTCCTCGACGGCTCCTGCTGAGACAACGACGACAGAGGACTCCACCACAGCTGAAGACGAGAGTACGACACCAACAGAGGATCCAGAGACAACTACTGCTGTTCCAGAAGAAAGTACTACGGCTCCACAGGACTCCTCGACGGCTCCTGCTGAGACAACGACGACAGAGGACTCTACCACAGCTGAAGATGAGAAAACGACACCAACAGAGGATACAGATACAACTACTGCTGTTCCAGAAGAAAGTACTACTTCTTCGCAGGATTCATCTATGGAACCGACAAAGACAAGTTCGTCTGACAGTTCCGTATCTACAGAGAGTACATCAACAGAGATGTCCTCAACAGTGCCTGACAAAAGTACAACAGACGATCAGGATTCAACAACTAATAGTGAGGATTCTACACCAACTACGGAGGAAAACACTACAAATGGAAATGATGTAACAGTGCCAGTGACTTCAACGTCTGTACTTCCGGAGAGTAGCACTGAAGTGTCACCCTCATCGGATTGGAGTCCCTCCCCATCAGTGTCGACGAGTACACCATCTACAGAGTCTACCCCTTCTAAAACAACTGAAACAACAACTTCGTCTGCAACCACAGATTCTACGTTGCCACCTCTTTCATGTAATAGCGGATATCCATTTTTGCCCCATCCAACTGATTGTCACAAATTCATTCAGTGCTCAAATGGATATGAATATAACTTTGAATGTTCAGGCAATACGTATTGGGACTACAAGGCATACCGGTGCAGTAATGACCCATCCGTTTGTTATAGTACCGAAGAAAATGAGAAGCCAGAAGAAAAGGTCTGCAGTCCTGGAGTTGACTTTGTGGCTCACCCAACAGACTGCACCAAATACATTCAATGCAGTAACGGTGTTCCATTTGAACAAAAATGTCCGGATCGAACGTATTGGAATCAAAAGATCAAATCGTGTGATTGGTCAAATAGTCACTGTAAGTCCGAGAGAGGAAGTGATTCGATTTCCTGTGCAGCAGGACTGGATTTCGATGTGTTCCCTGGCGACTGCTCCAAGTATGTCAAGTGTTTCGGCTCCAGGGGAGTTCTGATGAGCTGTAATTCAGGACTTTACTGGAACCCTATTAACTCAATATGCGAAAAGTCAAAACGATTCTGCCAATAAATAAAAGTATGTAAGATACATTTAAACTTTATTTAAATATAAAAAAATAATTGTTTCACGCCTTACAGAATCCATGCAGACGTAACATATTTCCTTTCTTCATAACACTTGGTAACGGAGACCCCAAAATAGATTACCTTGTATTGTTTTCGTATTAATATAACAAGTTTTCTCAATTAATAAAGCAATGGAAATTTAAAAGCGAAAACAAATCTAAAGCGTTCCCATTTCAATTAACCTTTTGAAGATGTTCTGAATAGATTTACTTTTTGGCTGCCGGCAAATTTAGTTCAATATGCATAAACAATTTAAACATTTTGTTATACCCATTTAGCAAAGAAATAAAAGGTATATGAAACATATATACAGCTGGTAGAACCTTTGTTAATTATTTTATAATTATGTTTTAAAGGCATTCTTATTATTGCAGTTATAAATTTGATTTGGTTGTGAAATTATAACCACTAAAAAACCCAAGCAAACGGTATCCGAATAGTCTGAAGCTGGGACTCAAAAATTCCTACACATTTTTTTCTTGATCTTATCAATCTAGGCTTTAATTAAAAATATAACTAGCCTTGAAACATACCCCATACAGTCGTTGGGCCTTTAAAAAATTAAATATTTAATGCTTGACTTCAATTCAAACACATGGCTTGTTAGAAGCTTTCAGAGATAAGAAAATAACCGGACTCAAAATTGGATGGAGGCTCGGAAAGGCTGATCTATATATAGATATGACGATGGACTGTCTAACCACAGAGCAAAGCGAAATTTTGAGTTTCAAAGGTTATCAAGGCAAATTACTTCCGTCGGAATCAAAATAAAGCCTCTCGCCAAAAAAAAATAAATTGGTTCATTGGGAACTGGAAACACTTTTGCGCTCACCAGATGCAAGAATATAAGCCGATGAAGGGACACACTTGAAAACGTATCTAAGAGATATACAATTGCGTATCTTTATATGCTAATAAATGCCAGCACATTTCCTTAAAATGGGTCAAAAGTCTCCCCCATCCGTTGGCGAAGACGATGATGTTGTAATGCCCACAGAAACTCATTCGCCGGCGGGGAGGGCAGCGCCTCCCCTTCCATTGCCAGGCGACCAAGTGATCGATTGACACGATCAAAGCGCTGATACGTAATGGAATAGACACTCGAATGAATGGCGCTGGCGACGAGCTCCAAGCTCGGAGCCCGTAGCTGGGAGCTCGCAGCTCTAAGTGCCCTGGGGCGTCTCTGAGGGGTGTTGTGCGAGTGTGTGCGATAAGGCAGATACCAGCACGCCGAGGTTGTGTGAGTCCTACATAAATATTCATGCTTCTGCTGGCTAAATGCAAATGTATTGGAAATTGCTCGCCTTCAATGAATTTGAGTTCTACTCAAGCTCTAGAGTTTTGATGCTCGGATCGGCCAGCGTTATTCGCAATCCAGCAGTTGTCGCGATCGGAAGCAAATCGGAAAATTTCCCTTGGAATCCTAACACACGCAGGCGAAGAAGTATGTGTCTTTAAAAAAGTACAATCCCAACAAGGATACAGCCAAATATGTTGGATAAAGGATACAAATAAGTCCTAATATCATACAATCAGTGAATTAAGCGATATACAACAAATTTTTGATAGTTAATGTTGAAGAACAAGTGCGTGTTGTTGAATTTAATTTAAGGATATTTTACGAAACATCGATTAAGTGTGTGCGAAGGATATAAACAAATATCTAAATGTATATGTTACAAAAAGCACAATCACAGAAAAACTTTAACCTTTAAATAGTGCAAATCGATGGATTTTAACAAAACGTCATTTATTTTAACAAGGATTAAAAAAGCAAATGACTAAAATGTTCACTTATTTATATACCAGGACAATCCATATGTTAATTTCTTTAATTGTTTTCAAGAAAATGGTACAATTCGAGAATTACACTTAATACTAGCCAGCTTGAGTGATTACATCATCTCTAAATCTAAAATATACTCAAAATTATATGTTTTTTGGCATTAGCAGAATCGTGTGTGCTCATTAAAAATAAAAGTGATAACCCCTGAAAGTGACAGACACACCACGAAGAGAGAAGGAGTATAGGCTAATAAAATGTGTTGATAATACAATTTTATTCCATTTCACAGTTTGCTGGTTGTGTCGAGACAACGTCGTCGCATTTCAATTGGATTCAGAATTTGATTTATTGAAATGCTGCCCTTTCGCTGGGGCCTGCTACTTGGCGTTGTGCTCCTCGTGACATGCGCAAATGGAGCTGCCATCGTAAGTGTCAAAATTGTTTATGAATCCGTGGAGTCTGCGGTTGTGTGTATATGCATGCATGAATGGCTGAGTAAAACTAGAGTAGTTCAATGCAAATGAACTCGGTTCGAATAGAAGGCGATAAGACCTAATTTGACCAAGGTCAGTTTCGGAAACAGACCAGAATTGGGGACACACACAGACAACAAATCGGATGTTTGGCGATAAAGCTGACATTAGCATTGAACTTAAATCGTTTCAATGAATTGCAGGAAAAACCACAGCCAACCGAACCCGAGGCATCTAGTGTGATCGACCTGCAGAGGGAAAAGAGAAGCGGCAGAGGCTAGTAAGTTGATGAAGTTGAGATGAGCCAACGGCTTGGAATAAGAGTGGATTTTCCCGTTACCTAGTTCTAGGGGACAGACCCAGTCTCAGTACTTAAACTTCGGAAAGCCCGAAGAGGATGGCAAGGCGGAGGCAGAGGCCACCGAAAATGGATCTCGTTCAACTGTCTGTAAGTCTATCTCGGTGTCCTCTGTAGACGACAACGCTATTAATTGTCTTCCTGTTGTTCAGCTGGCACTCATGGCATGGGCCAGGCCCAGAGTCAGTTCTCATCAGGAGACTGCAGTGGGTGTGGCGGCTACCAAACAGATTACCCCTCTTCCGGCAGAATACTCGACGCCAGCGGATCCGGGGTTGCCGGTAGGCCCGATTCTATAATCAGTTTGCCAGGCGGAGGTATGAAGTCACATTGTCATCGGTATTTTCTTAATCTAAAAAATATATTAAACAACAGGAACGCAGGGGATTGCCGGTGGACAGTCAGGTGTCAGTGGTCAACCAGGATTCGGCGGACTACCTGGATACGGGGGACAGCCGGGACCCGGCGGATCACAGGGTATTGGCGGTGGTCAACCCGGATATGGACTTCAACCGGGTTCTGGAGGTCAAATTGGCGGCCAACCAGGAGCAGAAACACAAGCCGGAATTGGTGGCAGACAACCAGGAGTAGGAGGTCCATCAGGATCACAACCTGGAGCTGGTGAGCAGACAGGAATCTCAGGGGGACAGCCCGGAAGTCAAACCGGAAGTGTCGGACAGCCAGGATACGGAAGCCAAACCGGCGGTCAACCCGGATATGGAACGCAACCTGGAACTGCTGGACAGACAGGAATCGGAGGCGGCCAACCAGGTTACGGTGGTCAGACAGGTGTGTCCGGTGGACAACCAGGATCCGGAACTCCGGGTTATGGTACGCAACCAGGACTTAGTGGTCAGACAGGAACCTCTGGCGGACAACCAGGAGTTGGTGGTCAAACAGGAACCGCTGACGGACAACCAGGGGTTGGTGGTCAGATAGGAATCGGAGGAGGACAACCCGGATACGGATCACAACCCGGAGTTGGCGGTCAGACAGGAATCGGAGGTGGACAACCCGGAACCGGTGGTCAGACAGGATTCGGCGGAGGACAACCCGGTTACGGTGGTCAGACAGGAATCGGAGGAGGGCAACCCGGTTATGGATCGCAACCCGGAGTTGGTGGTCAGACGGGAATCGGAGGAGGACAACCCGGATACGGATCGCAACCAGGAGTTAGTGGGCAAACCGGAATCGGAGGAGGACAACCCGAATATGGATCGCAACCCGGAGTTGGTGGTCAGACAGGAATCGGAGGAGGACAACCCAGTTACGCTGGACAGACAGGAATTGGAGGCGGACAGCCCGGAATCGGAGGAGGGCAACCCGGTTACGGATCGCAACCCGGAGTTGGTGGTCAGACGGGAATCGGAGGAGGACAACCCGGTTACGGATCGCAACCCGGAGTTGGTGGTCAAACCGGAATCGGAGGAGGACAACCCGGTTACGGTGGACAGACAGGAATTGGAGGCGGACAGCCCGGAATCGGAGGAGGGCAACCCGGTTACGGATCGCAACCCGGAGTTGGTGGTCAGACAGGAATCGGAGGAGGACAACCCGGATACGGATCGCAACCCGAAGTTGGTGGTCAGACGGGAATCGGAGGAGGACAACCCGGTTACGCTGGACAGACAGGAATTGGAGGCGGACAGCCCGGAATCGGAGGAGGGCAACCCGGTTACGGATCGCAACCCGGAGTTGGTGGTCAAACCGGTATCGGAGGAGGACAACCTGGTTACGGATCGCAGCCAGGAGTTGGTGGTCAAACCGGAATCGGAGGCGGACAGCCCGGTTACGGTGGACAAACAGGAATCGGAGGAGGACAACCCGGGTACGGTGGTCAGACAGGAATCGGAGGAGGACAACCCGGGTACGGTGGTCAGACAGGAATCGGAGGAGGACAGCCCGGAATTGGAGGTTATAGATCGCAACCCGGAGTTGGTGGTCAGACAGGAATCGGAGGACAACCCGGATACGGATCGCAACCAGGAGTTGGTGGTCAAACCGGAATCGGAGGCGGACAACCCGGTTACGGTGGACAAACAGGAATTGGAGGCGGACAGCCCGGAATCGGAGGAGGACAACCAGGTTATGGATCGCAACCAGGAGTTGGTGGTCAAACAGGAATCGGAGGCGGACAACCCGGTTACGGTGGTCAGACAGGAATCGGAGGAGGACAACCCGGGTACGGTGGTCAGACAGGAATCGGAGGAGGAC
>VNJS01006014.1:171951-269969 GCA_008042575.1 Drosophila watanabei | reverse complement strand
GTTCATGCTACGTGGCAGTACCTGGCCCGAAGGTTTTAGATAACATTAAATTGAGACTAAATTAAATTGCGAGAGTGTGACAGTGGTTATGTCAAGGACTGTCATTGAATTTTTTCCTGTCTGTGAAAATTGGTGGCTTCAGCACGAACTGGGACTCGCTCCGCTACTTTTCTTCGTCTATTAACAATCCTATTAATCTTCAAAATGTCTGATAATCCTGCCGTTGGGACAAAAAGTGACGCCTCGCCGATATATACATATATTTCTTATTTCATATTTATATTTATTAAAATTCTAGTCAGAAGTTTACAACGCAAATAACGGAAATGACTCCTTTTCCGATATAGTTATATAGTCATAAAGTCATCAGCATCACAAGCAAATCTATCATATATGCGTTAGAAAAATGTTTCAAGAGCTTTTTTGTTTAAAATAAATTTTAAAATTTAATTATATTTAAATTATAATATTTAATGATATATTTTAATTATTAGGAATTTATCGATAAAATAATAACATTTAGATCGATAAATATTAACATAAAGTCCTTAGAGTGCGCATATTTTATAATATTTTAGTACCATCTGATTTATTTATTATTTGTTTATTTTACTTTCATAAAATATTTTTAACAATAATTTAAAATGTTCTATAAAAATATAGTTTCTTAAAAAATAGTTTTAAATGCATTTAATATTTATAAGAATATATATTATATATATATATAAAAATAAAAATATTTATAGAAATATACAAATATATAAGAATATATACAAAATATTTAAGAATTTATACAAAATATTTAAGAATATATACAAAATATAAAAAAAATAAATACAAAATCTTTAAAACTATCCAAGTCCAGAATTCACAGATTCGTAATCCTTTTTTCTCCCACTGTAGGCCAGAAATAAAAGTTCAATTTACATATGAGCCAAAAAGGCGGCGGGGCCTGTAAAGAGGGAGGGGCGGGTGGTGTAAGCGGGGTTCTACGTTTGCCTACGTTTGCTAGTTTGTTGCCGCAAAAAAATACAAAAAAAAAAGAAAATAATAAAAATAAAACTTCCGCATTTGATAAGCGGACGACAGCGCTGCCAGCGGTTGCGTTTTGTTTTTGTTTTTGCTTTTTTTTTTCTGGCTTGGCAACACCTCCCCGTCTCCCGCAGGCAGCACCCCCCCAGCCCCCTTTGAGTCACCTTTCCATTCTGCATAATTTGGAAATTTAGTATTTGATTTTCTAATTTGATTTTCGGTGCTGTGCGCATAAAAAATCCAACGAGTAGAATCAGAATCAGAAAAAAGACGCAAAAAAAAAACGTAACACAATAAAAGACAAAAACAAAAAACTTTTGGCAAGGTCAGTGATAGCGATACTTATAAGGTACAGGGAATACTGCTTATAAGGGAAATAGGATGCATAAATGGGTTCAGTAAAGATGTATGAATTTATATATTTTTTAAATTTCTTTTTTACATTTTTTATAGACATTTATAGATTACATATACTATTTAGTAAATTAGTTAATTGCTTTATGTATTTATTATATTATTATTTGATTCATTTATTTTAGGTATTTATTATATTATATTTTGTATTTATTATTTTATTTAATGTATTTATTATCACAAGAGCTGACTTACCAGTTTAATAAATTTATTATATTAATCTAGAAAAGACTTTAAACATATTTTAAATATTTTCCTACTACAAAAATGTAATATTTTATATAAAAAACTTGATCTACCTTTAATATTTTATCGTAAAATATAAGGACATATTTAAACACATTTAAATAATTAATTAATTTTGCATTAAAAGTAGCTTAAACAAGCTTTACTTTAGCTAATTTACAACCTAAGATAAAGATACTTCGTAGTTGTTGATGGGGGATTTTTTTTTAAAGACTTTAACTTTTTCTTTTTTCTTGTATTTTTTATTTACGTTTTTCTGGATTGGGATTTTTTTTTTTTTTTTGAAGACATGAACTTTCTTGTATTTTATTTGCGTTTTTAAGACGTATTATTGTTTAAAATAATTTTTAAAAAATATCTCTTAACTTTGTATTAAAAATTAAAGCCTTCTTTATTTGAATATATTGTTCTTAAACTTACTTAGATAATTAAGCAATAATAAATCTATTTTTATTAATTTTAATTCAATAAGTCATACCATTTTTCAATTATTTATAGTTCTAGCTTGTGTTCACTGTACCTGCCAGCGAAATTTTGACGACTGCCAAGAAATCTCCGTCTGTCTTTATAAATTTAATTTAATTGATTTCTTTTTTATGAACTCTCCTCTCTCCTCATACAGATGCACACGGCTGAGATAGTTTCCAAGTTTTTTGCCTTCCCTTCTTTTATAATACAGAAATATATATGTAGTTCATTTTTTTTTTAATTTGCGTGATTTCTTTTAGAATTTTTCCCTTCTTTTTTCTTTTTTGCTATTATAATATATGTATATTTAATTTCTTTTTCATGGTCGCATGTTGCGCACGCTCCTCCAGGGGCGGTTCTCGCACACGCCCACTGATAATAGATGGCGCCATTCGCGAGGCAGGGGGGCTGAAGGGGGGCGAGGTAGCTGAGGTAGACGCCATGGGCGGTGAGCGAAAGGGGGCGGTCTGGCGCTGCTGATACCGGCGGGGAAAGTTTTAGAGTAGTTTGCCATTTTGAGAATCACGGCCACAGATAACGGACAACTTGACGCGATGACAATGCCAGGCGAACGAACGGTGGCAGGTGGAAGAAATATGACAGGGGCGTTGTCAAAAGGGGGGAGAGGGTGGGATATACTTACTGGGGATGTAAAAAAATATTACAAGAAAGAAACTGCAATTTACTAATCAAAATTATAGTGATTAGTTCTATATTGTATTAAAAATATGGAAGATTGTTGTGTTTATTTATTATCGATATAATCGGTTATAAAATTAATTTGTGGATTATAATTTTTTTATATAAAATATATAAAATATAATAATATATAATATAATCGGTTATAAAATTAATTTGTGGATTATAATTTTTTTATATAAAATATATAAAATATATTAGAGGAAAGAAACTGCATTTTACTGATTAAAATATTATTGGAAATACGGAAATTTAATGCTTGTTAATCATATAATGGATTATTATGTCGATATAATCAATTATTAAATGAGTTTATCGAATATAATGTTTAATAAATATATTTAACATATTTATTCAAAATTTTATTAACAAATAAATAAGATATATTACAAGAAGTAAAGTGCAATTTATTGATTCAAATTATATTATTAGAAATATGGAAGATTATCGAGTTTATTTATTATCGATAAAATCGATTACTAAATGGGTTTATTGATTACAATGTTTAAAATATATATTTAAGATATTTATTTATTTACAAAATTTAATAAAAATAAAATAAAATAAAATAAATAATTTAAATATATTACAAGAAAGTATTTGCTATTTATTGATTTATTATATTAATAAAAATATGGGAAAATATTTTGTTTATTTATTATCGATAAAGGATATTAAATGGGTTTATCGATTATAAAAGATTTTAAAAGATATATTTAAAATATTTATAAAAATTTTAAGGAAAATAAAATAAATCCCTAATTGAAATCGTATATAAAAGCATTTAATTTTTAGTATTTTGATATTTCACAAGCTATCGATTATTATATATGAAAATGATATATTTATAGTTATTATCGATTATTAAGTATTATTAACTTATTAATCCTATGTTTTTAAATATATATTTACTATATTAAATAAAGGTATGTAACTAATACTAATAATCACAATTATCAACAGTTATAGATACGTTAAAGATCGATAAATGGATTATAATCAATATGCAATAATACACACACTTTCGATAGTTAAAAAATAGATGTAAACTCATTTAAGAATGTATATATTAACCCCAATGATATTGGCAACTATATTAGATCTAACTTTTAAGATCTACAATGTAACAAAATCCACGACAAACAGCTACTTAGGGCACCGAAAATTCTTTGGAAAATATATATATCTCAGAGATCGGACAACAATTACGGACCATGACACTGACAGAATGTCGCATTACAATACAGAGACGTCAACGATCTGAGATATTTATACCCATGCCACGATTGATGAGCGCCAAATAAATCAATAAAACCCAATGTTGGTGGTGGTGGTGGCAAAACCGATCGGGCCAAATAAATGTAAAAACAATGCTTGAAGAGTGTATGGAATTCCTAAAAAAAGATAAATGTATAAATATATAAAAGTAATGCGAAGATGTCATGCCCTACGAGGGGATATGTTTTTAAATACTATTATAAAGCACTTAAAAAACTGGGTTTTTATTTTCTCTTATCATTAATTTTTTTGTATTAAATTTAGTAATTATTTTTTAATAAAATTTATAAATTTAGTAAGTCATATAACCCCCTTTATAGGGTATGCCAAATCGAGCGAACAAATCGAATCATGTTGCCCAATTAGATGAGGAGCTGACAGCAATGATGAAACAATGTACACAATCTATAAATCTATTTGGGCCTGTAAATATATGTATGTATATTTTGTATATATATTTATATTTATTTATACAATATAGAAGAGGGAAGGGAATGCCGTGATAAATGGATCGATGTATAGAGATCGACTTGCCATCAACAAATTGGGGTCTCACTTACTGTAGATCATATTAAGTAATTGTTATTTCATTTAAATTGAATCTTTTATACACAATCGATTAAGGTACTTTTGTTGGTACTTTAAAAGATATAACTGATTTGAAAGATATTTTTAATTTAATTTAAGATTTATACCAAAACATGTTTGAACTAAGAGATCTTATACTGTAATCAATGTTATAATATTTAAAGTTATTATTATTTATCAATGATTACTTTATTTATCGATGTAGATACTTTTTTGTAGATACTAATTGGAAGATAAATTTAATTTAAGATTAGCAATAAAAAATTTTTAATATTGAATTATTAATTATAATAAAAATTTAAAGTTATTATTGTTAATTAATTATTATTTCATTAAAATTGAGTCTGTTTTGCATAACGATGAAGGTACTTTTATTTTATTTCTTGAAAAGATATATCTGCATTGAAAGATTTTTAATTTAATAAAAGATTTGTAAATAAAAATATTTTAAATTGAAACTAATACTAATAATAATATAATAATTATTATAATATTTAAAGAGCACTTTTTGATTATATCTTACCGGATTTTTTATAAATCAAAGCATAGAAAAAATTGAAATAAATTAATTTAAAATTTTTATTAATTTTTATTTATTAAATTATTACAATTTCATATTATTGCTTGATGAACTTTTTATTAAATAATTACAATATTATATTATTACAACTACAATTTAAAAATATTAAGTTTTTAATGTAATATCAATAGTATACATTTATTTAAATTTAAAAGATACAAATTAACAAGAATTCCTAAAAAGTAACAAAATCTTCTTAATAGTTTTTTTTTTACATTTTTTTTTTTATCACAACCCCCGATTGTTGGCCAATAAATCAACCTGTTGGCTTCTGGCCAAGAGCAGAGTTTCGGCCACGCCGGCAATTAGCCAGAGTGTCATATGCAGCGGGTTAACTTGGCAATTAACCGGACATCGGACATCGGAACAGAAAGCAGTTAGCAAGCGGAAGTCGTTCAATATGCGTAGGCTGTGGTTCTGGAATATGAATATATATATATATATATATATATATATATATATAGCTTTATACATTTTTTTTTGGCCCGTTCAACGGCGCGTGTCCATTGCGTAGGTATTAACGCATGAAATTGGCCACCATCAAAGGTGGCTCTAACCATCCGAGCCACGCACAATGCTCAAAGATTAAAAACTCTTTAGGATAATTTTGACCCACAGGTGTCTTTCTTTTGTGTGTTTTTTGTTTCCTAATTGATTGAGTTGTAGTTTGGTTAATGCCAAGATAATTACAGGATATGAGTTCATAAAAAGGTAGGTTGAGGTCTCGTTGAGATATGTCATGAAGGGTGGCTTTAACTCTGGCTTAAATGGGAAATTATAGGAAGAATAAATAGTTAAATATTTTATAAATATAAAATAAATATAGAATAAATATAAAAAAAATATAATATAAATATAATATAAATACAATATAAATAAAATATAAATATAATAAAAATATAATATAAATATAATATTAATATAATGTAAATATAATATAAATATAATATAAACATAATATAAATATATAATATAAATAAATTATAAATATAATAATAATGTGGGAATTTTTAAGGGAATTTTGTTAGAATAACTTTAATTACTATTTAAAATAAGTATGTGTTTAAAGTTAGATAAAATTATAAAAATAATGTTAAATCATAAAAATTAGCAAAATAAATATTTCTTAAGTAATAAAAATCATATCTAAAAGCATAATAAATAAATAAATAAATAAATGCATAATTTAGCATATTTTTAAATAAAAAATAAACTAAGAAACCATTCAAACAAAATTCATTAAATAGTAAGAAACCATTTAAAAAATTTAATAAAATCTCGAAATAAAATGTAATACATTTTATATCAAATATATCAAGTATGTCAAATATTTAAGCAATAAATGCAACTAGTTATAGCCAACTTTCAATCTTAAACCCCATTTGTTTGCCCAGTTTAGAACGTAGTTCATACTGCGTTCTGTTTTTTAAGTTGCAAATTTTCCACTATAAATACTTTAGATCCGATGCGAATTTCGCATTATATATTCTCTAGTTCCACCTGTTGTGTGTTTGTGGTAAACAAAATGCGACGCACTTTCCGTACAACAAAAAACACAAATAATAATACATAATAAAAAGTAAAAAAAAAAAACTATAGCCATATAGCCTTGAGTTGGCCCGACTATAAGTTGGCGATAAGTCGGTATATATACTTGTATATACACCTATATATATATATACTTCAACTGATACGCAATCAATGGCGCAGCGGTTCTTTCACACTCAATTTTCGGGGTGAGAGTGGTCCAACCAGATCAGATTCGGATTCGGGTTCAGATTCAGCATAAAACCAACTAAAACTACTAATTTGCTAAACTCAAAGTGTGAGCTATCAGGAACTTTGATTTGGATTGATTGTAGAAGGTCTTCGAGTGGGTAAAACAACTTTCTCTGGGTCTCAAGTGGCGGTATCACCAGGCGGAGTGATTACAAGCTATTAGTTGTTAAAGAAAAATTCAGTAAATGGTAATAGTAACCTTTAAAAAAAAAATAATATTTAATAAAAATAATAATAGTATTTAGTATTTGCTGCTTATACAAATTGGAATATTTATTAACAAAAATATTAAAAGTTTTATAATTTATAAAACAACTTTCTCTGGGTCTTAAGTGGTATATGTTATAGTTGACTTTAAAAACAATATTATTAAATAAAAATAATAATTGGTACTTATACGAATAGCAAACAAAATTATAAAAAATATATAATTAAATTAAGTTAGTGCTTAGTTTATTTTTATCAAAGTAATTTGCAATTATTAGAGCTGGATATAAATCGATTTTAGAAAAATTATTTATTTCTAACAATTTAAAAAAATAAATCGATTTAAATCGTTTAAAGTCGAAAATACTTTACATACAAGAATTTGTGTTTGTTAAATCTAAAAATTAAAATTTTGTACAGTTTTTCACATTTTATCAATGCAATAAAATAATAACTTTTTGGTGTTCTTTCCTTTTTATATTGCTTTGGAAATATATCATTTAATATTTATAATTTTTTTTGTATATTTTAATATAAATTGGCATATAAAAATATATACTTAATTATAATAATCATAACATAGAAAGATTTGTTTTTATCTTTTTCATTTCGCTTTTCAAGAAGTGTTGAAACTTTTTCGCTTAAATCGATTCTAAAAATTGTAAATCGATGTATCGCATATTTCAAAAAAAAAAAATCAATTAATTGATTATTGAATAGATTTTATTTCCAGCTCTTTGAGGAATCAATGCTCTATTTTATCACTATTTTAAAACAATTTCCTTATATTTCGGTGTCCCTCTGACCCCTCAGTGAATTTTTTAAACCATTTTCGCACCTGTTTCCAGGTGAGGTGAGGTGAGTAGAGCCACTTGTTGGCATGTTAACAGCATTCCCCAACTCAAATCAACAACGCCCCCTTTTGCTACGCTCAGGAAAATATAACTAAAATAAAATATAACTTAAATAAATAAATAACTTAAAATTCTCATTAAATATTAAAGTTTAAATAATAGCGTATTTTTTTTAGCTATTAACTTGAGTAGTAATTAATTTATATGTATCTAATTATTTATTATATTTTAGCTTTCAGTGCACTTGCAATTTGCTTGTAACTGTTCAGCTCATTCATAGAATTTTCACGTTATATATAAATATATATATATGACCGGGCATTTCCGATATCCAATCCAGTTGGCAACAACTCAAGTCCCCAGTTTGATCTTATGCAATCTCTCGGGTATTTCAGGCATCCATCTCCTCGTGTGTTTTAAAGCGACACATTTTAGTTTTCCGCCTACAAAAAATGTTTTGCGGTTTTTGTTTTATTTATTTTTTTTCGCTGCTGGAATTTCGAGCCGAGAAATTTGCATTTGGCAAACGTGTTAAAAATAAGAATCAGTCAGCTGTCGCTCTCATTATGCAAATCGCTCTCAAACGCTAAATTAGTTGAGGTAGTACAGGTGTCCAGATAGCAACGGGGGAAACCCCTCCCAAAGCCAGAATTCCCCCTTGAAGATACTTTGGAAATTTACATCTTATAGTTGATTAATTAGTTAATTATTTTTTTGCTTAGAGTTTTATAATGTAAATATATATATGTATATAAATAATAAATAATATATATATATATTTATAAATAAAAGTAAATTTACTTGGATTTTTATGTTAGTTAGCTTGAGATATTGTATCTTCTGGCTTATGAATTACATGAAATATTTGTTTATTGAGTTAATTTGTGTTCATTTTCTACACTGTTATATTTATTAAAAATATTTTTCATTTATGTTTTTATTATTAAAAATGATTAAATTAATTAATAATTTAAAAATATTTTATATAAAAATTTAAATTTTCTTTTTCTTTTATATTTAAACATTTTTGGTATCATTTTATATTAATAAAAAATATGAATAATGAATATTTAAAATAATTCAAACACTGTATGCTTTAAAATATGGATTTAATATAATTAGAAGCTGTTTTATGTTTATTGTTAAAAACCAAATAGTTAATACATATTTTCTTTAATATTTTAAGGTGTGTTTTTTTTTTTTTGTAATTGAACTACTGAATTATTCAATTTTATGAAATATTTAACATTTTAATATTTTTTCTTTACTTTAGTCAATAAAAACTAAAAACATAAAATAATAATTAATAAAACAGTGTAAAAAGTGCTAAAAAGTAAGAAGTAAATGGATTTTTAATCAGGTAACCTAAGATGGTTCTCTTAAGATATTGTATTTGCAGCCTTATAATTTTAGCAAATTGTAGCAAATATTTCTTTTGCAAATTATAGCAAAAATATTCCTTTATAAATGCATTTAAAAATGTATTTCCTTCATTAATTAATTTAAATAAATATTTCTAATAAATAAAACAAGGTGAAAAATTGTGAAAAATTAGTTTTTCCTGCTTAACTAAAACTTCCTTCATTAAAGCGCTTCCAGTTAGAATTCTGTTTTAAATATTCTTTTTTTTGGGGTTTCGCCCACATTCACTTTCGGGGAGAGTCTGTCTGTGCCCCAAGATACACTACTTCCCATAAATATATGTATATACACTATACACTATACCATACTAGATTCGGCTCTGCTGTGGGTGCTGTCATCCGCACACGGATACTGAGACTCAGACTCAGATTCAGACTCAGACTCACTGCGATTTGTGTAACATTTGTGGGGGCAAACAATTTGGCACCAACTTCCATACAGACACACACACACGTTGGGCGATAAAAAGACGCGGAACGGAGCGGAAAGGCCAAAAAGCCAAGCGGCGGAATCGTGGCCAAAAGCGGCCTCAAGTTGTTGGCCATTTTCAGGTGGGCTCACACTTCGGCTCGACATCGGGGGGGCCAATGTACGTACGATTTTGACCACGCATTTAGCATTTAGCATTTAGCATTTAGCTTTTAGCCATGTCTGCGACTACGTCACGTGCGCCGCATTTCAATATTCGACATCCATCGGATCGGATCGGCAGAAGTACAACCATAAAACCACTCAGAGCAGCAGTAAAAAATCAAGTAGATATCTCAAGTAGTTGGAGGGTTCAGAATATAACATACAATATACATACGTATATATATATATATATATTTTGGCTAAACAAAAAATTTTGCTTAAGGAAAGGCAATTGAAGTTGCTAAACAAATAACTAAATAAATCAATAAATTTGCTGGATTATACATGTATAAAAATAATTATTTATTTATAAACAATGGGTTATAATTAAAAAAATAATTAGAAGATATTATCCGTTCGATTTAAGAGCTTTTATTCAAAATAACAAGATTGTTACTTTAAATTAGGCGCTTAATCTGGTTACACTAATTCGAACATCTCATATCATTGTATCTTGGTCACACTGGAGTCTCTTTCTTCAAAAAGTTCGGTTACTTGTTCACCAGAAAGTTACAAAATAAACATTATACTATTCCTGAAGGGATAGAGTTTATTATTTATTATTATTTCTCAAGATCCTCAGGCCCCTGCGTTGGGGGGAAAATCACAACACTAACTTATCCTTTTGATTTATATTTTTATCACTGCATTTATCTACTTACATATATATCTATTTAAATTATTTATTTATTTAGATATAAATGTATTTATTAATGTATTTTTGTTCATATTTATTTCCAGTGCAAAACTGCCACAAAAATAAATAATAAACGGCCACAAATATAAAAGCCACTGTTAAACAAAGCTTTAATATTGAAATAGAATGGCGTTAAATCAAATTAAATTGACAAATTGGCCATTGCCACGGCTTCCTATACAGTGAGACCTGCCCACAAGGAAACCAATTTGCATTAGCTTTCACTGTGGGAAAGTCTGCTTTAAAAGGGGCGAGAAATTTGGATGATAGTCCCACACACTAGATAAGAGCACTAGAGGTCACAAAAGTAGGTACAAGCAGTTTAAAACTATAAAAAGGAAGGCTTAATAAATGATATAAAATAAAATTATAATTTAATATTAAAAAAATTATTTGTTGTTTTTAATTAATATTAATATTTTTTAATTTATTTTAACTATATTTGTGTGAACTCCAATAGAACCAAAAGCCAGACAAAACTCGGGAAGCCAAGACCCATATAAGGAGCGGCGCGGCAACTTAATGATCCGCATAGGCAGAGAGGTCGAAAATCGACACGCGGGGCAGCGTAGGTGTTAAATTTGGGCCTCTTCTTGGGTTTTAATTTATATATGAACATATATATATATATATAGATAGATATATAGCCTTTATTTTAACTACTGCCTTTGTAATATCTAAACGATGGCACCCCCGCAGCCTGGCTTAAAAATCGATACACAGACGAAAGGGTTCTAGTAAATAATAAAAAGTTCTCAAAATAATATATACACTTAAAATATAGAAAACTACTAAAAACTACTTAATTTATATAATGATTTATTTAATTATTTATTTATATTAAAGCAAATTTAAACATATTTTATAAAAGAGCTACTAATTCTGAATCAAATAGTTATTTATAATATAAATAATATAAAATAATTATCATTGCATTTCTCGTTTGAATTTCATCAATTATTTTACTATACCCAATTTTCTGAATATTTTTTCCTAGTGTATATCTCTTTATAGAGAGTGCAGGCAAAGGGTTGAGGTTGAGTGATTCGAATTCGAGTTCGAGTTTGGAGATCCGAGTTCCCAGTTACGAGTTCCCAGCTCCAAGTTCGAGCTCGTGTGCATGTGGCACGAAACTTGTTGAAGCGTGTTTATGAAAATGAATGAATCGAGCTGAATGAATGAACTGCTGAGCGAGTGAGTGAGTGAGCGAGTGAGTGAATGAATGAATGAATGAATGAATGAAGCCCACATGCAATCCGGAGGCCAGTTGGAAGTCAAGACGAAAATCCCAAAATCAAAGCCAAGACCAACTCCAAACTCCAAACTCCGGCCCCCATTCATTGTTCGTGTAATTATGTACATTTTATTTGATGTATTCTTTGTTTTTTATTTACTTCTACATTTCTTCTTGTTTTTATTTGTGTTTGTATTTTTTTTTACATTTTTTTATATTGTCCCATTGACCTAACCCACCCAAGACAAAAGAACATCAAAATCAAAATAAACACAAGAAAAGGAAAAAGGCTCAAAAAAAATAATGGGTACATATATGCGAATCTAAAAAATCAGGTGTCCAGCTCCATGTAAAGCCGCAGTCAAAATAAAGAAGAAATGGCTAGAAAATAGCAAGAAAAAAAAATAATAATGAATTAATACAAGATCCACACGCGTGTTTGTGTGCGTGCGGAAAAAGAAATCAAAACACAAAAGTCTCAAAACAACAAATCAAAATAAGCAGCATATAAATTATAAGCCAAAAAAAAAAGAGGAACGAAAAAATTCAATCCAGAGGAGGATTTACCACAAAAGGTACGAAGCTTTGGATACCCTTTAATTTGTAATGTTTTATTTATTACGTATACGTAATATTCAACTTAGAACAGCAACTGAAAAGATAGAATGTATGTATGCTTAAAAAAAGAGCTAATAATGAATAGTTTATAAATTAAATATTATTATTATTAATTATTATGATTAATTATTATTATTATATAAATAAAATGTATAGAACATATTATATTTATTAATTCAGAAAAAAACTATTTTATAAAGCTTTTCTACATTACTAAATAATTAAATGATTAAATGGTAAAAAAGTTAAAAATATTTTATAAAAAGACCCACATATCATATTTTCAGAATTCTTTCTAATGATTAATAAATTAATTATAAATAACTATAATAACTAATAATAATAACTAATAATATAATAATTTTATAATAAAATATATATATTGTATATAATATAATAATTTTATAAAATTTGTCTTATTTATTACTTAAAAAACAAAAATGATAACGTTTTCTTATATATATTTTTTTTTTATTTATTTTTAAAATTATTTTATCTCATGTAATAAAATTGTGAAAAAGTCATTTTTTGTTTTATTTAATAATAAACAAGAAAGGAAGCTAACTTCGGCACGCCGAAGTTGGTATACCCTTGCAGATTCCAATTGTATAAATTATAATCTATCCCAATATAATATAATATGAATTACTTTCATATTCATACAATTTTTAGTTTTACATTATTTTACATTTTTACATGTAAAGTGAAATGTAATTTACCTTCACATATAGCGATCGTTTGTATGGCAGCTATATGATATGGTCGTCCGATTCTTATGAAATTTACAACAAAATTCTGAAAAAATATAAAATACTAGTATCTTGAAGTAGAAGAAATTATGTTGAAAACTGACAAAGCTAAAATTTTTTTTCTAAAAATTTCTCGGCCGTTCCTATGGCAGCTATATGATATAGTAATCCGATTTTTATTAAATTAAATCTAAAAATCGGGAATAATATAAAAAGCTCATAGCAGAGATTTAATCAAGATATATTGAAAACCAGTGAAGTTATAATTTTTTTTCAACAAATTTACGGATTGGTTGTATGGCAGCTATATGATATAGTTGACCGATCCGGCTCGTTCCGACTTATGTACGAGTGAGAGTATATAGAAGACTATCTACAAAGTTTCATTCAAATAGCTTCAAAACTGAGGGACTAGTTCGCGTATAATCGGACAGACGGACAGACGGACGGACAGACGGACATGGCTAGATCGACTCGGCTGTTGATGGTGATCAAGAATATATATACTTTATAGGGTCGGAGATGACTCCTTCACTGCGTTGCAAACTTCTGACTGAAATTATAATACCCTGCAAGGGTATAAAAAGGTTTTCACCAATTTTAATTAATCAAGTCTTTATGTTTAAAGTTTTGCCGTATTAGTTAAATTATTATTATATGCTTTTTATTAATTTATTTTTCTACAAAAGTCGAAATCCCCTTAAAGTTAGGGTATACCGTATAAAGAAACAAGTTGCCGCCGTTTGTCTTCGGTTGCCAAGAGGCCTCAAAATGGAAATCAAAATAAACGAATCTCGAGAGAGGGCCAGGGGTGGGGGGTAGAGGCGGGGTAAGGGGAGATTTGTGGAGCCTATTCTCCATCTCTGTCTCTCTCTCTCTGGCTCTTTCTCTCCTTAGTTTAGCTTGAGATCAATTTACGTAATTTAAAAGCTTCGCTTAGACTTGGGCCTTTGTGGGTTAAGGGGGTTAAGAGTGGTGACAACCAGGGGGAGAGGGGGTTAAGGGACCGGAGCTGTGCGTACTATAAGCGATGATTATGATGATGATGATGGGATCATGTGGCATATCTCGCCAGTGTGTGTGTGTTGTGTGTGTGTGCCTAGGCATTGTCACAAGTTGATTTCTCATATTTATGAATGAAATTTGCCTCAGGCAAAGAAATGGCATCTGATGAAATTCACAAATGGGCGAGGCAAAAAGACACAGATACAGATACTAAAAAATATATATAAAAGGTTCTTAGAAAAAGGGAAATAAGGAATTAAAAAAATAAGGAAATAAATAAACTAAAATAGAGCAAGGAGCTTATATAAGGATAGGGTTTATTTTTTTGACAAAAAAGGATGCATAACTTTACCTTAAACTAAGTAAAATGTTATAACAACTAACTGTACATTAAATTTACAATATTAAGGTAATAAAAACTTAAGATATTTCATTAAAATTTACCTAAATCTATAATACACAGATACACCTTTCATTTTAACTAAAGAAATGCAGGATATAATGATCTATAAAAGCAAATGTGTTACCATATTTATTAAATATTTAGTTTTGATTTAATTTATCCATTGAACATAATTTTCTTAGTAAATGCACCCAAAAATCTTCCCTTTTTCTAGCTAAAAGATACAAAATATCCAGCTATAGATACAGATAGAAGATCTCTCAGTTATTGTTGGCTCGATTATTCCATTTTGATGGAATGCCAAGAGCACATACTTGGCCAATTATTCATTTCGCCCACTAGAACAGAAATCGATTTTAAATTAGTTCACCGATCAAAACTATTCTTCCAAAAAGATATATATATGTATATATATCGAACAGTGCCAATGAGGTGTTGAATGAAATTGAAAAAATTTTGCTATTTCAGGTTGATTTACCTTTGGCAGAAGCGTGAAAATTCAGGAAATTGTTTTTCTAGTTTTATTAGCAATGCATTTAGCTGAGAAGAACATGAAGGTGTGTATTGTTATATATTAATTTATTATAATTTATATATTTATTATTTAGCTATTATAAAATTATATTTGCAATTGTTATCTAACAAAGTAACATTTGTTTTAAAGCTTACAACTTTTATATACAAACATTTATCTGGTAATACCTTAAACATAACGCATTGTCATTAGTATTTTTTATATATTTATTTTAACAACATATTTATCTTATATACTTATATACTTATCTTTTAAATTTCCCTTTTATATATATTTTATATATTTAAATTTATTAATAAGTAAAAATAATAGTTGCAATTCTTAGCAATTCTATAGATCACATATTTCAGAACATTTTTGTATGTTCACAATTAACTTTGATCGACTTACAGCTGTGTGCTGACCCATAAATACATATAAATTTCTTGATTCTCTCTCCAAGTGATCTCTTTTAATTTATGTAAAAAGAAATGAGAAATATGAGAGATGAAAAAAGCCCAGACAGAGATGAGATCACAGATGATTGATCATCATTAGCAGCAAAGACAAAGAGATCGTAATAGGCCATATATATGTTACTACCATATAAAATACATAGAAATGTGTTTGGAAAGACCTTTATTTTAAACATTTATAGATGCTTCTCTTGTTATAATAATGTATCATATATAACTAATTAATCCCAAGTATATGCTATAACCCAAGACTATCCATAAAGTTGAGTAGAATTACGTGTAGAATCAAACAAAAGATAGCAAAAAACCTAAACGATTCCGATGCCGATGGCGTAATGGATCGACGGGTGGTTAACTATATATCGGGTCGGTTCGGGTCGGATCGGTGGTAGGTGGTCCAAGGGGTTAGTGGGGGCGTACCGCCCGAGTCGCGGTTGCGTAAGCGTTTCTCCAATATCTCTCTCTGTGTGTGTGTAATAAGAGTAATTTATATGTACATTCGTACGCCTGTATTACCATATAATTAGATACTCGAGAGTTTCTTGACACCGAACAACCTGGTGGAGAGCGTGTGTTACTGGCGAATTCCGATTCCGATTCGAGCCCCGAAATTGTATCGAACAGTTTATCAGCTCTATTAACAGATCTCTCAAGTGCTCAAGCTTGTTTCGGCCTGACAACGACACAAAAAAAGAACAGAACCATAAAAAAAAAATGAAGAAAAATGCGTAGAAAACGAGATTCTCGTACGAGTACTCATACTCGCACTCATACTCGCACTCGCACTCAGAGCTTTGTTCAAGTGGTTGCCCAAAAAGTAGTCTCAGCGAAGTTCTACCCGCGTTCCGGAATTCCTCAACCACTGCGATGCGATTCTTGGAAACCCCCAAAAACAAAAATAACCAAAAGACCGTTGAGAAGCTTAGCAAATAATGGCATATACATGGGAATATATATTTTGGTATATATGTACATCTACAGAGAGCAGACTAAGGAAATTAAGGAAATTAAACAAAAAGTTCCAAATTTCCTTTATGAATGCAAGCTTAGAAGTTAGAACTTTACTTTTTAATTAATGTATAAAAATCTAGAGGTCCTAAAACCCTTAAAAAGCAGTTCAAAATTAGGCTACAAAATTTTATTTACAAAAAAAAAACAAAGTAAACTATACATAAATGGCTTTCAACATTTTACTGCATACTTTTAGGCACACTTTAAGGCGATTTTAAAACTATAGGGATTTTTTAACAAGATAGTATTAATTTTTAGGTTTTTTAAGTACAAAAAAAGCTTTAAATTAAACTAAAGTTCCACAATAACACTTAAATTTAGAATTTAAAAATATCACCGTGGAAGTAAGCAGAACTTAGTACTTTAATTTTTAATTAATGAATAAAATATTAGAGGCACAATGTAAAGCGCTTCCAAAACTACGGATTATTGAAAAAGATAGGTATTACTAATTATTAGGTGATTTAAAGTAAAGAAAGCTTCGAAATGTTTTCAAATAGAAGTTTATAATATAATGAGCAATAATAGTTTTATGTGGCAATAAGAAAGCAAGTAAAGTTCGAGAAGCCGAATAAATTCGAATCATAATAAAGTAAATACTATATTATATTATTAATATTAAAAACCTATTGTCAAATAAAGGAAGCATAATTAATCGAATCAACCAAATCCTTGGGAGTCCTTACACATATTTTATAAATTCCCCATAACCTCCTTTGGAATCCTTTAAAACGTAATCTAATAACCGAAATCGCCAAAACCAAACGAAGCTTAAAGTTTAATTGATTGGAAAACTTGTTTGCTTCTCTAATTCCCCAGTAAAAATATGTTATATTATTTTATTTTATTTTTAAGAAAAGCAAAAAATAAAAACAAGAAAAGTGCTTAAATTGCAAAAGAGCGAAAGGGACAGCAGTCAAGTACATACATCAGTTTGGTTCTTTATTTATATATATATATAATTTTTTTTTTTGGCTTTTTAGGCTTTTTTCTTGGTTTGACTGGCGGGCGGGGGCACAATGGGAATGGGGCAAAAATTTGCCAGAAAGGGAAAACCTGAAATGACTACGGCAGAAAATAAAAACAAAACAAAAATACAAATACACGAAGTAAGGGAAAAAGAAGCAGCAGCAGCAGCAGCCGTAAGCAAAGAAACACGAACAAAATGCGAGGCGAAAACACAACAAAAAATCTCATATTATTTTGGCCTTCAAAAATTTTTGGCGGGCAATGAACCAACAACAACCGACAGAGACAGAGACAGAGACAGGGACAGACGCAGAGAGAGAGAGAGAGGGAGAGCTCCCACAGACGCTGGGAGAAAGGGACGGGTCGATCTTGGGGGCAGCAGCTTACACACGCACGCAGGAGAAGGGGTGTGTGGCTAAGTGTGTGTGTGTGTGTGCGTGTGCTTGTGTGCACAGAAAAAAAAGAGTTCAACTGTGAATTAAATAATGTTTTAAGTTTAAAACTATTCAATTAATTATTAGTTTAATGACAAAATATGTCAATAAAATAATATACAAAATGTAATATAACTAGTATATAAAAATATATAAATTATAATAAAAATAATTTAAATAATATATAAACTATAATTATATGCTATAATAATATATAAATTATAACAATATTAATAAAATAAAAGTCTAATTTAAAAAAAAAGAGGCATACCTCTTGTCATTTTGAATATAACAGGCTAAACGTGAGATCTTCAACGAAATATTATACTTATATTGCTAGCATCTCCAGCTAGTTAGATTTAGCCATGTCCGTCTGTCTGTCCTTCTGTCCGTCTGTCCGCTTCTCTGTCTGTTCGCTTATATGAATTTACAGACTATGTGACCTATAGGAACAAGAGCTTTCCAACTTACCTATTACATTTTTGTTCTAAAAAAAATACACTTATTATTTATTTATTTATATATTATATTACTATTATTTTAACAAATTATTTTTATAAAATTTATGAACAACTTTGTTGCCGTTATTCAGTTATTTTCTTACTTGTTTATAACACAGATTTTGCAATAGATAGATCGATTTTTTTATATAAAATATTCATTTACTTAGCTTTCAGTGTATTTCAAAAATTCCGTGGCTCCATGTCCATGGCTTGAGCAGCCCTCAAATACGTTCTTCCAGCCCACCTCGGGCCCCCCTTTTGGGTACAGGCCCCCTCTTAACCTCTACGCCTCTGAGCAACGCATTGCGTGCAGACTTTCAAGTAGACAACAACAACACACAATGGGAGTAAGAAGTGGGGGAAATGCGAGAAAAAGGAAGACACGGAGAGGGAGGTAGATGCCGGCCGGCGCCCACCCCCTCCTCTCATCGAAAAAAAACCCAGTAAACCCCACTCACACACACTCTTGCACACACACACACAATTTGGGCAAACAGTGTCACCACAAAACGGGGAACCACAAATGTTGACACAGCGAATTCTGCAAAAGATAGAAACGCTGCCATATTCCACATATTGCGCAAAAAAAAGGGGAACAAGTATTTGCGAAAATCAATAAAGGAATAACAAGAGTTAAGGTAAATATGTGAAAGGAGCGATTACCTAGTCACAGTAGCTAAGAGATTGAAGATACTTTATCTATCTGTCCTTAAAAAAGTTGCAAATTTAGGCAAGTTATCTTACCTAATTATTATAAATTTGTATAAATATATATCTATCTATCTACCTATTTAATTACCTCTCTATATGTTATATGTATCTATCTATCCTCTTATCTATCTATCTATCTATCTATCTATCTATCTATTTATATATCTATCTATCTATATATCAATCTATATCTCCATGTATCCCTATATAAATCTATCTATATTATCTATATATATATATATTTCTCCATATCTTATTTATCTATTTATGTTTATATATACATATCTATATATTTATCTATATATCGATCTATATATCTATCAATATCCCAATCGATCTATCTATATATTCATTTATCTATCTATTTATTTTTCTATAAATATTATATTCAAAAAGCTTGCAAATTCTTACATCAAAAACCTAATTTTAAAAGAGTTTTCATAGAATTTATGTTTAGCTTAAAGTAAAGTTGCTTTCATCATTAACAGTACCCATTTGCTGATGATCAGCCTTAATAATATAATTTTTTCTTTAACTATTAATATATCATTTTTAAAATACAAATTTAGTTAGAATTAAACTTAATATTTTTACTTAGAAAAATGAGTGCTCCATGCTCCATGCTCCGCAACTTAATCTACATTTAAATAAACCACTTTGTAGCCTCCTTTAACCACTGTGCCTCATTGGGTGGGGCAGACAGAGACAAGGACAAAACCCGAGACAGAGACAGAGACAAAAACAGAGTCAGAGACAGAGACAGAGACAGAGATGAAGTGGCTAAGGAGTGGGGTCTTGAGGTGCACGAAGGAACTTATGCCATAGCCATAAAAGTACAATGTGTGGTAATGAATTGGGGCCAGGGCATGGGGATTGGGTGCGGGGGCGGTGGATAGTGGTGGCCAGGATCTCGCATCAGACGGCAGACAGGAAAGGAGGTGCATTTTGGGGGGGAAGAAAGGGGAGGGACTGGGCAGGGACTGGGACAGACGATGGCGGCATCGTTTCACACGGTCATGCTTTACATGGTAAGTAAATTTTGAGTGATGCGCTGGAATGAAAAGAGACGCAATAAGTACACTGAAAAGAAATGCTAAAATAAATGTTTACTGAAAAAATAAATAATAAAAATAATAAATAAATAAATAAAATTATGTAAAAAAATTGATACAGAAAAATGTTTCTAACAAGTTAAGGTTTGAAAAGATGTTGAAATACAAATTATATATTTAAATAAATATTTTTCTAATAAGTTCATATTAACTATTAATGAAATTAATTGCTGTTTAAGTTATTTTCCTTTCTTAAGTATAAACAAATCCATTTTTTGTATACCTATTTTATTTTTTAAGGATATCAAAATTATTTCTAACGAATATTTACTGTAGATTCGAATATAAGCACATTCTGCCATTCTTTCGATATACGATAAATAAATCGATATTGTAGCGTTCCTATGCATGTTTAATAAATCGATATTCTGTATGATACATTCAAATAAATGTTTAAACAAATAAATGAACCAAAATTTAAGGCATATTTATTGATAAATGTATACAAATCACATTAATAAAATCTTTAAGTATTTATATTTATTTTATATAGTATATTATATTATAGTGAAATTTCGATATATATTGATTCTTTGTCGATATATAATAAAGGACTTTTTCTATCGTTTTTACACTCATTAAATCTGAGTTCTCGAAGTCAATTTCTTTGTTAATAATGTTAGACAACTTTTAAAAACATTTTTAAAATTATTTACAATCTACAATAAAGGTGTTTTTAATTGTATAAAATAACTTGTCAATATTACTTACAATATATATCACTTTTTTTTTTATTTGTTATTATTATGTACAATCGATCTTTAATTTTTTTTCGACTGTGTGTTGTTGGTGGACTTGCAAAAACAACATCATCATCATCACCATCGACGGCGTTGTCTACGAGTCCATCGCTCATCGGCGGCTCCACTTCACAAACCGTAAAAATGTTTAACTTGTGTCTAATTTGTGAATACAAAGTGAAGGAACTCTTCCTGCCGTGCATTTAAAACGGCCATTCCAGAATTCCGGATCCGCGACTCTGCGAATTTGCGAGTCTTCAGATCCAAGGAGGCTCCCATGGGGGCGTGGTCCCAACCAGCAACCTGTTGCCTCCAGTTAGAGAAGACGAGGAAGACTTGATGGATTCCAGCAAAAAAAAAAAAAAAACAGAGAATAAAACAGCCTTTAATGGAGTCATTGAAGCTGCGGCCTTTTGGCACTTTGTTTCGATTTTGCAACGCTTCCTTTGGGTTTATTTTTTGATCATTTCTTGGGTGCTAAAAAGTATCTTTACATATTATATTTTTTTTTTCAGGAAATATGAAGTTTCTTTGTGGAAAATATTTAGTGAAAGAAATATTTTACTCTTAAATGCTAAATTCCATATTGAAGCAAAGAACTCTGAGATTGATTCCTGGAAGCCAAAGCATTTCCTTCAATTAAGAAACCCCCAGTGATCATCAGAGGTGGCAAAGTGTTACCCATGAAATGGCAGGCAAAAAAAAAGCCAAAATAAAAACCGGGAAAAGATTGAAACCTAAAAGCAAAAAAAAAAAATAAATAAAAAAAATAAAGAACGAACACAGGAATCATATGAAAGTCGAGGCACGCTCGGCTGGGCAAATGAACTTAAAATTCCGTTTACGTTTTGCTTGCTTAATAGGATTCCCTTTTTATTTCTCATTCTTTTTTTTTTGTTTTTGTTTTTATTTTTATTTTTTTTTGCGCCTTTCTTTAAACCAAAGAAGAACCCCAAAGGGGAGCTGTGATCATTCCAAGCTCAAACTGTGAACCCAACTCAAAAGTTATCCCCTTTGAGGTTTACCTAAAAATTATAAGGAATTTTCTAGCAAGAGCCTTTTGTGCGATTTTTTGGAAATTACTTGAGAAATATTTCATTTCGGCTAAGCTGCCTTTTTTAAATACCTGAAAGAAGTTATCTATATATTTTTGATCAGATAATTATAATAAATGAAGTACAGTTACGGCTGAGTCCTGGCAATATCAGTAGATGTTGCTCAACATGCTGCAACAACATTTTTTGGACTTTCCGCCATGTAGGATATAAGTTTTCTTTTTTATTTGCTTTTTAATATTGAATAAAATTATTTAAAGGTTAGGACCTTATTAATAAATTAATAATTGTTTATACAAAAAAAAAAAATAAATAAATAAATAAATAAATAAAAATAAAAAAAGAAAATAGTTTATAAATAAAGTACAGTTACTGCTGAGTCCTGGCATCATCAATAGATGTTGCTCAGCATGTTTGGCAACCTTGCCTAGCAACACTTCTTCTGCTTTCCGCCATGGGGGACTTAGGTTTTTTTATTTTCTGTGATTTAAAATGAAATTTAAATTGATTTTTGTACATATAGAAATATAAATAAACAATAAATAAATTTTTAATTATTAAAAAACACTACTAAAACCCTTTGAATATGTCTTATATCTTTACAATAAAACGCAAACTAGGGCTAAAAACCAATTTGTTTAATATCGATTTAAATAAGTCTACACCTAAACTTTATAAAAAAAAGTCCCACAAAAAACTGGGCTTTATTCAAATGGCAATCACGTAAATGACTGTTGAACGAGTCATTGAATGTCAATGTATAATTTTCCCATGTCCCCGAATCGAATAAAGCGAATTAATTGCCGATCTTTGTTATATATACCTATATATATATAGTATATATATATATTTTACCCAGCACCTATCTTCTTTTATGTCTGCTTTTTTTTCTCTCTCACTTTTGGCAATCTTTGTGAGTCGCCAAAAGTCTTTATCAGAAATGCGGAGAATTCAAAGGCAGCGGCTGGCGTAGAAATAGAGGAAAAATCAAATCAAATGGGCAATTAATCAATCAGAAAAAATGAGAAACTACACGCACAACTGCGAACTTTGGAACAATTGTCACTTGATTCAATAATGGCCAAAGATATGGCCAACAAAATCGCAACGATTCGCTGCGGTTCGATCGAACTTAGGCCCAACAATTAGTTGGCAATTGTGAGAGGCATTATTTCTTTGATTGCCAACTGTGGCGAATGCGATATTTTTTTGGTGGCATATATATACACAAATATATATATTTGTATTTTTTTATGGCTGCTCTCGATCCGAGTCTATAGATCGCGATTTTATAGCATCTCAGCTGTTGCCAGGCCAACTTAACGGGCCGATTATTAGGCAAATTAAGGAATGTCATCGCATACGATTTGCATATTCACAGCAACAGGTTCGGGTTCAGCTTGGCTCTTGTGTCGGCACAACTCCATTGAACTCGATTTCTTGGCTCGATCTAGTATTCACATATGCATTGTATATAAAATATTAATTTAACAAGCATAAAAGAAACATCAAGCATTCGTAGTTCGTGACTTTCCGGGGGGAGATCCCTTAACAGGCACGACTCGAAATGAAGCGATTACATATGTCCACAAATTCAACACTTAATGGAAGCATAATGTATGTTGATATATTTTGAATTATGAGGGGTCTTTGGGTCGTTTTTATGTATTTTAAATTTTTATTACAAATTTATTTAATTGTGTTTTTTACTTAATTGATGGGTTCAATTAGCAAAAATCATATTTATGTGTATTAACTCAAATGCTTAAGATTGAAGATAAATATTTTAAAAAGTGACAGCATTTTACTTAATAAAGTAATTAATTTTTAAAGTTGTTCAGTAAATTTAAATGGCACATTTTCCTTATTTTTATTTATTTCTCCAACAAATAAGTTAGAAAAAGAATCTCACAAGTGCGAATTTATACATATGTTTCAAATTAACACTAGGTTACGCTAACACTAGCTTACGCTAACGCTTAAAACTAGCAAAAATATTTATTAAATAACCTTAAAAATATGTCAATGCTTAAATTTTAGTTATAAATATATAAAATATATTTTAAATAAGCTTAAATATTTATTAAATTGCTTAAAAAATATGTAAGTGTTAAAATTGTATTTATAAATAAATCAAATAAAATTAAACCAAGCAAAAATACTTATTAAATTGCCTTAAAAATATGTAAATGCATAAATTTTAGTTTAGAATAAAATAAACATGCTTAAAACAAGCATTACTGCTAATAAAATTGCCTTTTAAATATATAAACGCTTTGGTTTATAAATAAAATATATTTTGTAAGTTGTAGATTAAGAATAAGCCAGATTTTACATATTTATAGTTTAATTATATGAATAAAATGAGTAGCTACTTGTATTAAATGTGGCTAAAAATATGCTTAAAATAAACACATACAATTATACACATATAAAATTTTTTGCAATTATTTAAGTTATTTAATTAACATTTTTGTTAGGTTTTACAACAAATTAAAAAGGTATATTTTGTATATAAAAATCAATAAATACATTTATTGGCTTCTTACTCATTTTATTTTAATTATTTAATACATTATTTAAAATTAATTGTTATAAATTTAGCAACTTATACAAAAGTATTTTGTATTATTTTGTTTTAATATTGTATTATTATTACTATTATTATTTGATTAATAAAGAACTCTTAATACTCAAATTACTAAAAATATAATTGCAAAACTTCAGGCTCGTGTCACGCTGACATCGCTTCAGTCTTTTTTGTTTCTTTATCTTTTTTATTATTGTATTTTCTACAGATTTGTTTGAGGAAGAAACAAAAAAAAAGAGAAAAAACATAAACTTAAGTCGGAATCGGATTAGATTGAGATTTCATTAATTAGTGGATGTGTTTGAATGGCTGTCTCAGCGATGTCGCCTGATATGCTCACTCGCCGGTTGCCAGGGGGCTGGTTTTCGGCATTTTTTGGACTGGGAAAGCTCGATCCACCTGACTACATACATATATCCATATATCTATATCTGTATCTGTATCTGTATCTGTATCTATACCGGCCCGTGGCGCGCGTTGTCAAATCAATGCCATTTCAAACATTTCGTATGCAAATGAATCGTTTGAGGCGTCGCATAAATTATGAGCATAAAAATGCCAACTACGAGAGGAGCGGAAAAAGATTTCAAATAATATTAACTTGGCCGCAAACCAGCCGGCAGCACGTGCGGCTCGAAAACGGGTTTATATTTTATTTATTTTTATTCATTACTCTCGGCGGCGTTGGGGAAATGTTCATTTTTGCGTAGGCCAAAAAAATAAAAAGAAGAGAAGTTGCCACAAGGAAAGATATATGTGCGAACTGTTGCCACAATTCCCATAAAACCAAAACCCAGAATTCGGCCAGAACCAAAAGCGGCCACAAAAAGGAGAACACATTGTGATAAAAAGACTCCAAGAATTTGAAAAATGTCATGCGAATGAAGCTAACAACATACTCTTTTCATATTTATTAAAATTTTAAGTTGAATTCAAAAGAAAATATTGATTATTATTATACATCTTTTAAATATTATTTCAAATATTGAAATTAATTGAATTTCTTTTTGCTTTTTTTTAACATTTAAGCTCAATATTCTGGCTCTAAAGTGTGGCTCCTTTTGAAGGGTATCGAAAAAGGGTCGCCGACAGACCTCGAAAATTGGACTTAAAAGCCTTTTCGTTGCCGCTTTCAGTTCAAAAGGAAACGCCAGAAAGATATGCGAGGAGTTCTGCGTTTTGTCTTCTTTTATTTTTTATTTTATTTATTTAGTTTTTTTTTATTTTTTTTTTGGGCTTTTGCTTTTTAGGGCAACAAGATTTCATTTCATTTTAACTGGAATCAAATTACGAAACCGACGACAATCAGGCAGACGATGATGATGAGGGGCAGCCGAGAGTCCCGGAAAAAATTGTGAATGGAGCCGCATAAAACTGGAGGAGTAACTGACTTTATATTCTTTAAGTATTCGCGAAAAGTGAAAGAAAATATAAATTAATAAAAAAGCAAAAAAGATTTTAAATTATAAATATAAAATATAATATAATAAATTTGATAAATAAATATTTCAAGCTTTAGAAACTAATAAAAATACTTCAAATCCGAATAATAGCGATTAGTTTCTCTAATTTAGAAATACTTAATTAATGACAGTAACTAATATATTTATATATTAATAGTTATAATAAAAAACTGGTTTTGCTTATTAGCTTTAATAAATTAATAAAATTATATTATAATAGTATTATTAAAAATATTACAATATTTCTTTTATATATAATTTTTATAAAACAAAAAATACATTTATTATTATAATTAAAATATAGCATAAGCTTAAATTTGATTTGCTGATAATTTATGAGTCTCGAAATCCGAAATACAAATTCAACAATACGTTTATTTTTTTATTCGCGCTCTTCTTCAATGCAAAGTGCTCTTCATTCACAGAACTCCAAACTCCAACTCCAAGTTGGTTTTGTTTCTTCATTTTATTTTTTATTATTATTATTTTTTTTTTTTGCCTTCATTTCATGTATGTATTTTTCACTGGTGTTTTTTTCGGGGCCCTTTATGGCTGTCCACTTCAGTTTTTAGCCTGCTTTTCTGAGCCCGAACGAACGTTTCCCCTCCGCTCGTTTCCCACCTTAACGTCTTCGTATTACTTAGCAAATTAATAACCATAAAAATCTTAATGCCCAGCGCTAAAGAAACGAAGTCTTTAGCTTGCCTGTTGAATTTCTTATGAAAAACGTTTCGCTAAACTCACAGGAAAAAAAAATCACGAAAAAGAAATACTGAACCTACAACTGAGTTGAAAAAAAGACATACGTACAAGAACAAATTCAAATTACAGAGGATACTCTGAGGAAGGTATTTATTATTATTTAAAGTAATTAAAAAATACATATACCTAATGTATAGGAATAAATAAAATTTAATATATATAGAAAATAATGTAAATAAGAAAATATTATTTATAAGGCATCCTTATGAATTTTATAATATTTAAACCGAATTTCGATAACAAAATACTGTCCGTTTTTGATGATTTTTATGACATTAATTTGATAGGTGTTTGTCAATTAAAGTATTGTCTTAATATTTTTTACATATTTTACATTACATATTTTTTATATTATTGTATTTAAACTAATTTTTTATCTTAAAAATAATAAAAATCTTTATGACCAATTCTTTTTTTATGTAATCGGTGCATAAATCCATATTTATCGAAAACCTTGATCCATCCATCCAATTGCCATCTTAAGAATAAATTTTTAAAATATTTCTACACATTTCAATGTTTTTTTGTAATTGTTATATATTTATCTACAGGATATATCATTTCCCTGCATCGAGTCCCCACTGTACCGAAGAAAAAGGCAGAAGACACGAAGGCAGCAGCAGAAGAAGAAGATTAACAGAAGTGCCGCCATTTAAATTTATTTACTTACGAGTGTGAACTTTATGCCCGTGGCGTTCGCCTTCCCCTTAACCCCCAGGGACCCCTTAACCCCCGCAGTTGGCCATTCTTAACCCTTTTTTGTTGTAGAGTAAAGATCGGACGCCACCGTTGTCAATGCCAAAATGTGTGACGGTCGCCAGAGATCCCAAAACTCGATCTTAGTTCGCTTCCTGCCAAAAATAAAAAAAAGAGATATATGCGGAGCTGTGCAACCTTTTTTGTTTCTCACATGATCGAGCGAAATAACGCGGCCTAGGTAGATCTCATTATGGGGTTACCAAGAAATACTCGTCTTTTTTTTAGTTTTCTTTGTTTTTCTTATTTATTTATTTTCTTTTTTTTTGCGAAAGCTAATAGAAACTTTCACTTTGTGAAAACTAACAGAGCAAGAGAGCAAGAAAAAGGGTTGGGTACCTAACACTTTGCGATAATTTAAGGCTAGCGAAATTATTTAACAGGGTTTTCTAGGGATTTACGAGGGGTTTTATAGTAGAGATTTGTGTAGTATATATTTTACAATTTTATATAAAGTATTTATGTTAAGAATTTTAAGTATTGCCTCGCTAAATTCGTACTTGAGGATTATAGGGGTCGTAGTCTTTATGATCCTTAAAATTCTCAAGTATCTTTGGTATAGTTTAGTGTTGGTAAAGGGGTTAAATATGTGAAATAATATAAAAATGTTTTGCGTTTTGTATATATAATTTAAAATGAATACAATAAATTTAAATAAATATAATGAATACGCTGAATTTATACTTGAGAATTAAAAACATCATAATCTTTATGATCCTTAAAAATTGAAAAATCAATACTTCAGTAATAGGGTTAAATATGCGAATAAATATAAGAATATATATATATATATTTTATTTTTTAATAATTTATTAAAAAAAAAAAAATATTAATTAAAGTGTATATTTTTATTTATATATATATATAATATATTAAAATTAATACGCTGAATTTTTACTTGAGAAGTATAGGGATCATAAATAAGGTGTATTTTTGTTATGCATTAGTGTTAGTAATATAGTTAAATATGCTTAAATAAATACAAGAATATTTTGTTTTCTTATTTTAAATATATAAATTAAAATGAATACAAATGAATACGCTGAATTCATGTACTTGAGAATTTTAGGGATCATAAGGATGTTGTATCTACAGTTTGCTTTTGTATTGGTAATGGGATTAAATTCGTGAATAAATACACGAATACTTAGTTTTTTTAGATAAATTAAAAAAAATGTTATTTAACGTAGTTAAATTCCCTTTAATTATTTTGTATATTTATTTATTTATTTTATTTTTTATTTTTATTTCTCACAGACTCTGTCTCCATCCTTCTCGAGGCCTATTTGAAGTCATTAAGATCAATCTAATGATGAACCAAAGTGGGTTAATCCCCACAGAGACACACAAATCACAGGCCTTAAGTGGCTTTCAGCACGAAGTCTCTCTAATTAAATTCTGAACGCAAATAACTTTCAATTTCCTTCGGGCCAAATCTATAAAAAAGAAGCTATGGAAGTAGATAGAAACAATTTGATAATGTGTACAAACATGAGCAAACATCGAAAACCAGCGTCCATATATAATTATGTATTAGGGCTCGCTTGTTGCCATATGAAATACATAAATAATTAAGCCAAGCGGAGAGAACTCGAGGCGAACACGGGCCATAGCCCTTCATTGTCAACCTGCTGCTGTCGCCTGATTAGACCCCCGGATCCCCCATATATATATATATGTATATATATATATAAAAACCTGACAAATCAAGTTGGCTCACATTCCTCCAGTCGCAGCAAATTCATCGCATAAAACAAAATTAAATTCAAAAGCCATAAAAAAGTCTTTTATACGCACTGTGCCTGTGCTGGCCTGACTTGGCTATTGTGACTTCCCCTTTCGATTTTGGCCATGTTCGTTACCACACAGAGACAGCCGATCCCGGCTTGACTCCCCGGGTTTTCAGATCGTTGTAGAGAGGTGTAGAGAGGTGTGTGTGCCAGTCGGGTATGTAAATGGATGTTTTAAATATTTATAAAATTTAATTGCGTTTGTTATGCGTATTTGCTGCCGACTGCCGATTGCCGATTGCTGACTCTGGGCTACCTCAAACACGCACATTCTTTCCATATTCACACTTTGTCTCAGCTTTTGGAGCAGGCAACACAACTGTCAAGAGTGAACTTTATAAGAACTAAATTAAATAATTAAAAATAGTAAATATATATAAATAAAAATATTTATATTTCCATGGGACTTTCTTGGAATCCAAAGAATTGTAGATTATGTAGATTCTTGGTTAGATTTTTACAAGGAAAATCGATACTTATACATAAGGCTAGAATTTTCCTCTTTTCTTTACTTTAAATTTATCAACAAACATTGAAAAAAATCGGACTATAATATGTTTCTTTTTACGAAATATTTCTTTATTATAATTATTTTTTATTATTAGAATTATTTTTATTATTTAAAATCATATTTTTTCAACACTTCATCTTAGAAGACAATTTCAGCAGATTCTTTTTACAGTCTGTTTTAATTTTCTTCCCTATAGAATTCCTACTTGGGAATTTTAATTACTTAAAAACCACATTTCTCTTTGCTTTTTTTCATTTTTATATTTTTAAATAAATTGTAAACATATGCTTCCTACAATTTTTTATTAAATTATAAATAGGTTTAAATATATTTTACAAAATTTCTTCCCGACAGAATTCCTACTGGGTAACTATTATTATATAAATATCACATTTATTTTTCCATTTTAAATTTATTACATTTTTAAATAAATTGTGAACATATGCATCCTAAAATTTTATATTAAATTATAAAAAGGTTTAAATATATTTGACAAAATTTCTTCCCTACAGAATTCTTTCTTTTTCCATGTTCAATTTTTTACATTTTTAAATAAATTGTAAATATATGCTTCGTAAAGTTTTCTTTTAAATTATGAATAGGTTAAAATATATTTAACAAAATTTCAATAATTATACTATTGTATCTTGCATTTGCCACTTTTGTCGCCTGTCTAAAAAAAACCTACCAATTCGGTGACATCCCCTCGGTTCCCGAACCGATCCGCTGGAACCATTCATAGAACAAGCCAATCTACTCCGCAAGAAATTTATGTAACTGCGCAGATAAATTGTATTTCTTTTGCTTTTCGCCTGAGTCTGAGTTTTTTATTTATTTTTTTTTTCTTTTTTTTTTTTGGCTCCAAGTTCTAAGCTTTTGGAAACAGCTGAGCCACCGAGCGGAGGACGGGTTCAGAACCAGTAACCAGTACGCAGTTCCATAAGTACCAGTATATGTACCCTTTTGCCCTATTCCCTTTGTTAATTGTAAGTGGCATTTTTAATAGTTTTTTTTTCTTGTTTTTGTTGCTAGGTTTTTTTTTGCTGTTCTTTTAACTTAATTATAATTTCGATACACTCGCTGGGGGCATTGTAGTGTGGCCTAAGCTTCATATTACAAAATCTGTTGGTGTAATTATATATGTGAGGAAGGGAGATAAAAGTGAAAAAAATGTTTTTTTTTTGTGAAGGAGTATGTGAATTGTAAGAAAATATATCTTTTATTTTTAAATTAATTTTTTGTTTTGTTTAACATTATAAGAAATGATTTTTAAATGTATTCCTTAGTTACAGATATAGCAAATAATAGGTAAAGAAGTTACAAAAGCTTTGGGATTAGACATTTTAAGCTTGTAAATATTAAGTTGACATTTTCATTTGAAATTTATATATATATATATATATATAATATATATATATATATAAAATATAATATAATATAATATAATTTTGTTTGAAACTAATTACTTCAACGTTTTTTTATAATTTTTGCAAAAATCTGTCTTATAATTATTGAACTGAGATTTCTATAAAAAGTTTTAAGCATTTCATGAATGGATGGATTTCGTTTGAAGCTAATTATTGCAATGTTTTTTGAGTTTACATTTTTCTATAAGAACATCCCACTTGTAATTATGGAAGTGACATTTCTATTTAAAGCTCTTTAGTTTTAAATCTTTAATAAAAATAGAAAATCCATTAAAAATCTCTTTAAACAAATATTAAAAAAGAAAGAATTGATTTAATTATCTGTTTCTTAGTTGCAAAAATAGATTTTGTTCGAAGCTAATTACTGCATCTTCTTGAGTTATAACTTTCGTAATTATTGAGTTGACATTTCTATTTGAGCTCCTTTAGTTTTAAATCTCTAATTAAAATATTTCATTATTTGGTGATCTGTGTAATTTATGCTATCCCTAGGCCTAGGATGGATGGACACCTTCGCTGGGGGGGGGGGATTTATGGCCAAGACCTTTCTAATGATGAATAATCGTGGTTGGGGCTTTGACAAATCGAACTTTTACGGGAACGCGTGTGTCTCTGTGTCCGAGATAAATAGGTGTTGCCCGGGCTATTTGAAATTCAAATGATTGGGGCGAAATTTCAATGGCTTTTCCCCAACCAACGGCCATGATTGTGGCTTGTCTAGTGCCGCTGGCTCTTTTGGCCCGCAGTTTGAATTGGCCATGGAGCTGGGATTGGAACAGGGACTGGGACTGGGATTGGGAGTGGATGACGCCACCAGGTTTTGCTCTTTATTTATATATATATAGATAATTATAAACATATTTATATATTATATACAAAAACAGACTCATACTATTTATTATTTTGGGCTTCGAGTCTCTGGGGGCGTGAACGGCAGACACTCCGGTTAACGTCTCGATATTCACACGCCGCTTAATTGACTTCCATAACTGCGCCGAAGAAATCGTTTTCCAATCATTAGATTTTAGTTTTTTTTTTGTGTTCCTTAACCCATTGTTGCCGCCCAGAGTTATGGCTACTCCTCTAGCCTCTACACGGGAAACAATTGGAGTGAAGAAGATCGGAAAATTGTAATGGGAGAGTTTACTCGCCTTAAATGGTTTCAGAATTCAGTGGCACTTTAATTATATATTTTTTAGATACAAAAGTATCTAAATATATTTCCGAAATTATCTGAGTAGATAATTTTGTTTATTAACTTTCCAATAATATATTTCCTATATTCTTTAAAAATCTCTTGTTGTCCCTTTCATTTTTTTTTAATTGTTTGCAGTTTCACTTTTATCACGGTCGCCATGTTTTACTTGCAATTTTGAGTTGTCTTAGCAACCATTACTCAGAAATAATTTAATAAATAAATTTCAGACATATGTTGTAATATGTTGAGAATATAACGTAAAAAAATATAAGAAATTATCATCTAAAAAATATGTATGTATATTTTCTATATTATTATTAAAATATGTTGCGGGAGATATCTGAGTTCTTCTTCCTTAAAGTTTCAATAATATATTTTTTAAATTCAAAATTATTCAAATATATTGTAAAACACATCTGATTAGAAATGCATATACTTAAATTTCTCTCAGTGCAGCTGCAACATCTACTTGGAACTATCGAGACGATGGCAAAAGTGCCAGGTCGCTAATTGTAGCCGGAAAATTAGAGCGGTGTCCGTCTCTAGGATTTGTGTTAATTTTCTGCTCGCCTTTGCTCGCTTTTATTTTTACTTTACTTTATTTTTATTACAGGTCCCTCTGACCAGCTACCTGAAGGTTTTCACTTTGGCTTAGGGTTTAGGCCGGGCTTAGCTCTAGCTCTGGCTCTAGCTCTTGGTCTTGGTCTTGGTCTTGGTCTTGGTCATTAGGCCGAGTTCACTGATTTGCCGCTGTTTGGACTGTATCTGTTTATATGTATATAGCTGTATCTGTATCTGGCGAATGTATCTGAGCGCTCGCACAATGTTTGCTCAAGCAATTCATTAATCATTGATAATTACATTAAATGTAGGCCTACCTGCGCATGCGTCGCCTAATGAACGTGGCTTGCTTGTATTTTTTGTTGTTATTTTGTTTTTGTTTTTTTTTTCTTTACAAACAGATAGATAGTTCGCCGGCGTTTAGTTTCTAATTTTTCAACTTGTTGCCAAGCCGGCTTTTAATTGTCCGTGAATTATAGAAACACGGGACATCGGACAGGCCCGGTTTTTTTCGCCTCAACACGGAGCGTGTTTTATTCGTATTTTTTTTTGGATATAAAAGTATATATCTTTTTTTTTTGGCTACGTGCAACTGTTGTATCTAGAGGGAATCTGTTAAGGCCCTTTTCCGCGAAAAGTTAAGACCAAAAACGAACTTAAACGAGCTTGAAAATATTTGGTGGAGTGTCTTTTGGAATTAGGGATTTTTCAAAATTTGAATATGTTTTGGGTGAAATTTATATATTTTTTGGTTAAAAAAAAATTATGGTTTACCAATTCATAAATAAATACAACATTTTGTAAATTAAAAAAAGGAAAAAAACTTGAATTTTAACCTTAACCCCAACGAAAATCATCACTTTAACCCAAAGCATCTTGAAGTCATTTACGCGGCGATTAAAACTTGCAGATATCCAGCCTTTAGATACTTGTGGTTCTTGCAAATTCAAATATATATACGAGTAGAGATACAGATACATCTAAAGCTACAGCTACATACAGATATTGCCACTTGAACTCTGGCCAGACAATATAAAGCACTCGAGAAATTAACATGGATTTTTGGAACTGACCATCCAGCGGGCCGGCCGGCAAAATCGGGGCCAAATGGGGAAAATCCATACGACGGGGGGCTTCCACTTGACATTTTCCGCTGTATTTTGCTTACTTTTATTATATATATATACATATATATGTACATGCATATATTTCTTTGCTGCGACTGTGGCATGAATCATGGGCTGCGGCTAATGCATTTTCACGAGGCTGGCCAAAAGGAAAAACCTGCCGGGGCCAAAAACGCAGACGATGGCGCGGCCAAATGCGTCGACAACGATGTCTTTAAGTAGCTTTTTTTCTTTCTGCTTTTTAGAGGGGGTGTCGTGGGTTGCAGGGAAGGCTCGTTTAAGGCGGGGTTAGGGGGAGTCCAAGGAAAAATCACTGACAGCGTCGCCGTTGTTGCCCACCAGATGGCGTCATCGTTGTTAGCGTCAACGCCACCGGCCACCGGCTTAGTCAGAGTTCAGACATTGAATCGATATTCGCTGAGGGTATTACCCTTTGAGTATAAGAAGTATATCAGCACTTGAGGTAGTTGAGTTGTATAAAGGAAATATTACAGAAATTTAATTGATATTAAATCGATCGAAATAATGCAAACATTATCGATTTCTTATCGTTTTTTTATCGATATTTGCCGAGTCTTTTCTATAAAAGATCAAAGAAAAGAGCATACATGTTGTATACGAATTATAGCTCAAAAATTTTAAATATATATTTTATTTCGATATAAGATGATCCAAGTTTTTAGTTATTTTTTCTTAATTTATTTTAAATATGTCAGAAAATATCGATTTATTAATATTGTTTCAATATTTGACTCGAAACTCGATGTATTATATCATTTTATAATTATATCATTTTATGATGTGCATATAAATCGCAATAAATAGCAAAAATAATCATAAAAGAGAAACCAATTCATAAAACACCAATTTTCCTCATTTTTATTTAATAAAATCGTTATTTTAAGGTTAAGTGCGAAATTTATTGGTATTTAAATGTTCTATATATTAAAGGATCTCCCTTGGGGATTGACATATTCATATTGTAATAATAGTTATAGCTTAATTTTATATATGTTATGTTGCGATAAACATATGAGTGATATAGCGATATTACTTTTGATATAATGAAGGAAATATCGGTTAAAGGACTCCTTAAGAGATAGCAAAAAGTATCCACATATCCAAATTGTGTTGATAATTAAAGCAAAATTGTATATAGGTATAAATCGATATATTATTTTTTTTTTTTAATGTTTCGATATACATATTAACGGAAAATCGATATTCTATTTAATGTTTTAAAGTAAATATAATCGAAAGAATTCGCGATATGTGTTTCTACATCCCTACATCTACACCCTTCAACATCTTTTTGAATTCAAAGAGTCTTAAATTACTTAAATTTGGTATTTTCCAAGAGAATAAATACGTAGAGCATTATGTATATTTAGCATTTAGCATTTTATATATTTAATAATTTATAATTAATTGCTAATTACTTCCCCAACAATGTACAATTTATTAATTTTAGACACTTAAATAATTTATAAATTAATTTTAGCCACTTAATTAGTGCTATTTGTAATGGGTACCCCAAATATCGTTACCGGTGAGTGAGACCCACTTGCTCAATGACTCGCTGTGAGTTCACTCACTGTGCGGGGGCAGCCTGCACTTTGGTTTTATCCAAATTGCAAAGTCATCGCTGGTAAATTGTACATACATATGAATATTTATTTGTATGTATATATACTTCAGTTGCTATACATTGTATCGGAATAGTTGTGGCTGTATCTAAGCGGCTAATTGGCTGCTTCTTATCAACGCCATCTCCCTCTCTCTCTCTGAATCTGTTTTCAGACCACCAAATAAAATATATATAAAAAAATGTCCAGAAAAATCGAGACCATTGCGAATATTATGACACCAATGTCCATAAGCGAAACCGTGTCTATTGGCGCCGCCGCCGCCGTCGTCGTCACCATTGCGGTTTTTGGGCAACCCAAAAAATTATCCATAAGTGGTCGCCGTTTTGTGTATATTTTTTGGGAAATTTCGTTGTGGAAAATTAACGCTGCAGCCGCTGCACTCTGAATTATGCATCAGTTAATTTGTCTGGCTCTCCGCTGAGAGCCATTTGACATTTGGCCGAAAGCCCGTAATTGAAATGTTCGGCGAGGAAGTGTCAAAGTGGCCAAGTGGCCCCCACGGTGACAGTTCCCCATAATCCACAAAATATTATATACCAAAATATATATAAATATATATATATACATAGCTGTGATGGATTTGTCGGGTTTCCAAGGCAGCAAAGCTCCCAATGGCCCTTTGAGTTTTCCTTAGGCGGTTTTCTATATTTAATAAATACCTTTTTGTGGCCACTCTGGTTTCAAGGTCTTTAAGGGGATTATTTTGTTATGATTTTTATGGATTTTGATTAGTTTTAAATATTTATTTAATGGTTCAAGTAAAGTTTATAATAGAGGAGTGGTTAAGACACAATCAAGAGATTTAATATTGATATATTTTTAGCTGTTATATTGTCTATTGTTTTATATTTGTATATTTAAACTATAAGTGAGCTTATTTAAATTTTGGGTCAAGCTGGGTTGATTTTTCCCAACCAAAAATCTATATTTTAATAGTTATACATAATTTCAAAAATGACATCCGCGAAAGTTTAATGTTAAGTAATAAATCTTTTTAATTTAGAACATATTCTCATTCAGATTTTTTACAATCTATTTAAAAGTTATAAACTATATTTAATATGAATATATTCCTAAAATTATGTTGTCTTCTGTATTTGCCATTTAATTATTATTATTTTTTTTTTGTACAAATATATTTACAATAAATATTTATTATATACTTTCACAAATTTCACAAATAAAAATCTAAAATAAATACATATATATTTTTAACAACACAAATGGGTCTTCCTAAAAAATGCTTCATTATTAAACTTATTAACTTAATGAGAGATAAATATTTTGTATTCTTCCCCACTTACTGTATATTTAATTTTTAGTTAAATATTCAAGCAATTCAATTTATTTCACTTTAAATATTGTCTGTAGATCTGGAAATGAACAGATTTTAAGTAAATCGATTTGTTCTACAAAAAAATAATAATAATAAAATAAATAAATTGATTGAAATCAAAATTACTTTCCATAGAAATATTTTTCTTAGGTCTAAAAATTAATTTAATTAATTATATCTCCAATTGTCAGTATATTAACGCAAATAAATATCTTTAAAAATATATAGTTTTATGTGCGAATCTAAGCCTTAAATCTAAAATGCAAATAAGGACACGCATGCGAATTATTTTTTTACCCAATCGAGTTAAATCTTTATTGGAGCATTTAATCAAAATCCATTGACAAATAGCACCCGAAATCTGGGTCTTAAATCAAAGCCTGGCCTATACAATATCTGGTTGGTAATCAAGTTGGTCATGTCGGTGTGCTGGGATCACTTTTGTCACTTTTTTATATTTCTCCTACATTTTTTTATTTTTTGGGTCACGCAGCAGTGGGCCTTGTACAGTGCGTATAATTCTGGGAATGCCCAAAACAATTCCGGGCTTGTTACGATCGATATCTGGCGCTGCTTTTTGTTCCTCGATGGCTGACAATTTAATTCCCGATGACTGCTCATTCATAGGCCTGAATTTTTGCTTAGTTTCAGTTTCTTTTTATTTTATATATTTATTTTTATTTATTTTTGTTATTTCTTGTTGGCTTTTTGCTGTTTTTTAGCTTTTCGTTTCCACTCTTTTGCGTTGTCGAACATTTTCGAGTTTTTCTAAAATTTTTTTTTTTTGGTTGCTGCGCCGGCAATTAACACAAAAACATTAATTAAGTTACGAACTAATGTCTTTTGGACATCAGTACCCGGCCCTGACAGACAGCCAGACGACATGGATATAAGTCAGCGCATATGTATGGTACAGTGAAGACTATTAATATTTAATTATTTAAAATAAATAAAGGTTTTGGCTCTTATGTTAATAAAAATATTATAAATAAGCCTTTCAACTTATAAATAAACCTTAAAAGCCTAGATTTTATATTAAAAAATCGATATTTTGTTTGTATAAATAATCTTTGATATCATCTTTATCGATGTACGCCTGTACCACCTCTCTTTGTGAATGAGTCGAAATGCAGACAGACACACGCAACGTTTTTTTCTTTTCTTGGGGCTTGAGGGATGCGACGCCAGTTCCTTCTGGCCGCTAAAACAAATTTAAACATTTCAATGTTGAAATTCGTTATAAATGAATGGACATTGTAACGGGCAGACGCCTCTGGCAGTAGCAGCAGCAACAGGGGGGAGGGGGACTGGGTCTGAAAATGGAAAATGGGGAATAGGAAAAGGCCACACGCGCAACAATTGTCTCGCAAGAAGGCCAAGAAAGAGGCGAGTAATGAAAGCAAAGGCTGTTACTTTTATTTTTTGCAGTTTTATTTTCTACTCTAGATCTTTCTTATTTCCAATTTATTCTATATACATATAATGCATTTATTTTTTTTTAGAATTTTTATTTCATTAACTAAGCATACTTTCTTCATTTTAAGAACCTCTTAGTTTTCCTGCCACCTTTATAAGGCTCTCTCGTTTTTAATAAACGGTTTTCCTTTTGGGTCCACTTATAAGGTATTCCTTCCGTTGATCATATCCAAGCCTTAAAGGGTAGTGGCAAGTCCCCTGAGCTGGCCAACAAAATGATGGCCATGCCTTGACCAAGTCCAAGTACCAAAGCTCGTAGGCTTTTCGCTAATTGAGTTGCGACAACTCCCCGTCGATTGTCCAGCCCCCTTAAGTCCCATCAAAATTAGACACAAAATACCACTGAAAAAATAAAGAAATATATATATATATATATGTACTTATAACCATCGTTGATGGTCCGTGGCCAGTTTGTGAAAATTTGTGTTAACATTTCCGGCCTAAGTTTTAAGCCAAAGAATCGGCTCGAGCAACTTTTACTTTTTCGCTTTTGGTTTTTCGTTTCTATTTTTGTACATATATAAGTATATATATATATTTTTTTTTGGCAATCCCGAAGCCTAACCCTTCATGGGCCTCTGTTGTCAAGCGCAAAAATCTAGCCACCATTAAAGGGCCGCTTTAAAGCCAGAAAAAAAAGAGGAAAAAAATTAATAGTAAAGGCCTAAGTGAAGGCCGGCCGTAACTTAACTGTGCCCTAAACATTTGCACACACACACATGCCAGAAAAAAAAAGAAACAAAATTTATTACGGAACCGCAGATTTCCAAATAGAGCTTGGCAAAAAAATAAAAGAAAAAAAAAAAACGACTAAAAAGATGAATGGAAAAAATTTGCTGTTTGACAAGCAAACACGAAAGGAAGCTTAAACTAGGCAGAAAAGAAGATCGGTTAGGCTCGAAGGTATTTTGGTTTTCGGAATTAAATATACCAAATTATAAAGTACTATATATATATATATGATACAGATTTAATAAATAAAGAATCCTATAAGACACATTAAGAATAGTTATATTAATGATTGGAGTTGAAGAAGTACATATATCGAGAGAATAGGTTCAATAACAAAACTATCGCGCTGATTATCATATCAAAAATCATTTCTTTATTCAAATTTTAAATATAAAAAATATCGAACGGTTATATCGCTAGCTAAAAATCGGAATTATCGAAAAGTATTAAAAATATGTTATTGAATTTATTATTTTTATTTTCTTATATATTATATTAGTCAAAGAAAATATCGTTTTATCGCCAAACATACTTAGAAACTTGTTAATATACATTTATATTTGGACTTATCATAAAATATCAGTACATTATCGATTTATTCTTTTAATTTATCTTTTTTTTTATTTTATTGATCAGATATATTAAACAGAAAATGTATTAATCGCACATATATAGCGAAAAATCCAGTTATCGACTTTTGCCTTACATATTGGTTCTTTATAAATTTATCGATATATTCTATAATCCCTAATGTAATTCTCAAATAATATTTTTGTATGTAATGAAGAAAAGCTAACTTTATTAGTCACAAATACTTAAATAAATTATTTGATAAGTACTAAATAGTATAAATACTAATTAAAAATTAAGAATCATAAAGATTCCCCTTATAAAATATATAAAAATTGATAATAATGCTCTAATCAAAAATGTTTGTATTTTAAAATTTCGAATTAGGTTTTATATATGCTTTAGATATCGATATTCACAGATATAAGCTTATGGTAAAATAATAAAGAAAACCCCTTTACAATACATAAATCATACTGGTCAGTGTACCTAAACTATTTACCACCGATACTGATACTGGATTGATACCCTCTTTTCGATACCCTCCTCTCTCTCTTGGCAACATGTCATATCTCTTACCGAACCCAAACTCAACGATCCCGTTTCCATTTCCATTCCGAATTTCGACTTTTCCCCTCCTCTCCTGTCTCCCCTGTCACATATCACGTGACACAAATCAAATTCACACCGCAGCCACGAAAAAAAATACAAATAAATACAAATAAATACAAATAAAATACACAAAAAAAATCAGTCCCAAAATCATTTCAATGGGGATCCGAGTACGGGTTCGGTTCCGGGGTGGCCCATGGCAATTGTGCAAATAAACGAACAAGTTTGTCGACTTGATTAACGAGATAATGACCAATGAAGTGCCGACTATTGACCAATACACCCCGCTGTCTCCGCACATCCCCCTCCCCCCCTGTACAATTTCCATTTCACTATTTAACTATCATCATCATTATCGTCGTCGTCACGAACATCATGAGCAAATAAAAGTGAGCAGAGGGTCCAAACCGCTGTCAATCATTCACGTCCGATAAGCGACACACTCTTGACACACACACACAAACACACACTGGGAATTTTGGAAGAAAAAAATGAAATATAGAAAAAAAGAATAATGTATTAATCGAAGGCAGCAGGTTCTACCGAGATTTGAACTCGGATCGCTGGATTCAAAGTCCAGAGTGCTAACCATTACACCATAGAACCAGATGATTGCAGCGCGCCAGAATCCCGCTCAAGAGGGTGGCAACGAGACGGCCGGCAAGTCAGGGAGCGCAGCTCAGAGAGTGAAAGGGGGAGAGATGGTACAGACAGAGAGAGAGAGAGCGCATCTTGGTGCTATGAATAGCTCTAGGCCTCGCACGGGGGTGCGTACACTCTAGAAAAAGGGGTGTGGATTAGGTTATACTACACTTGATTTTAAAATAAATAAAAAAGAATACAAGAATATATAAATTATAAGTCAAATTATTTGTTCACTTAAAATAGTTATATACAAATGGCCCCATATTTAAATATTTTTTATTTAAATATATTTAAAGTTATAAATATATAAGTTATATAATATCCATATTTGTAATACTCGTATAACTCTGAAGAATGAAGGAATACGTGTGAAAATGTATTTACTACTTTATTTGTTTGTGTAATTGGAGTAATTATTTAAACAAGATAGCAATTTTATTTAATACATTTTATCTGGATTTATTTTATATTATTTTATAAATTATTTTATTATTATAAAATCAACAAAAGGAATAAATATTAGTCTTTAATAGTTTCCAGCCTAAAAATTAGTTATAAATTCAAATTGCATAATGACATTAATTACTAAACAAATTATTTGCTGAAATATATATTTTTCTGCAAGGTCTATATTTATTTTAATAATTAATACAATTTTATATTATATTTAAATTTCAAACTATAAAATAAATAAAAAATAGAAACAATCATTATTTAAATTAGAGCAAAGCCTAAATCACTGTTACGCTCTTAAATCAGATATCAATCAGCTGTTCAGTAAATATTTCCTTAAATCAATTTCATGGTTCTCCCTTGCTATTACTTAATTTTAATTATTTTTTAGCCTTTTGAAAATAAATTGAATAATACATATTCTTACTTGTTCCTTTATTCAAATAAAATATATTCAAATAAATAGTAAATTTAATCAGTGACTGTTTTCTTAAATTAATTCCTTAGTTCTCCCTTGTTAGCACTTAATTTTAATTATTTGTTAGCTTTAATAAAATAAGAAAAATTCTTAATTGTTCCTTTATGCAAACTAAATTTTTTAAATCTATTTAAATAAATACTAAACTAAATAAATATTTATAATAACACATATAAGCTCCAGGACATTTTCTTTGAACGTACAAAATAATTGAACGCAATTCCAGTGTAGGAGGTGTAGGTGGCAGGAATTGCGGCAGACAAGTGTGGTTCTATGTGTAGGTGGAGGGAGAGAAAGAGCCTGAGAGAGACAGAGATATAGTTAGAGAGAGAGAGAGACAGAGAAGTGCATGCTGGCAGGATGCAAGCAAGGTCCTTTGGTGGGTGTGTAAGTGCCACGTGGGTGGCCTTGGGACACATCAAGGGCTGCGCAAATGCGTCACAAAATTCAATTACAAATTAGCAACAGGTTAAGTGAGTGGCCCGTTACCACCGCCTCAAAGGCCAAGGGGATTAATTAGAGGAGTTTATACTTGGCTAATTGCATATTAACCTATTTATAGAAGCAATTCAACAGGAGAGAATAAATAGAATTCAAAGGAAACTACAGAGAAATAAATGTATTCATTTCGTATTACACTATGGTGTGGGAAATATATCCTTAAATATTTATTTAGTGCAATCTTGATGACTTCCCTTAGATATAAGCCAGATAAAGATATATATCCGATACATTCAAGGTGTGCTGGCTAAGAGGATCTGGGAAGAGTGAAAAGTACAACAGAAACACTCTCGGGGGGATCCTTAACAGCACGCGAGAGGGAAGCCCTTCAGAATGATGTACACACTTAGGGGTTGTGCACACACCCCAGGCAAAGGGAGTTCCCCTTTTCCTCCTCGAGAGCTGCGGCAACAGGCTGAGGGACATGTCTGCCCCTGACAAGGGTCAATTATGCGCATCAATTAAACTGTATTCAAACTGAAATTAACAATTATGTCTGCCGGGCTCCTGCATTTGCGTTGTAAAAAGTAAAAAGTATATTACAAAAAAACCAAGAAGAAGAGGGGAAACTTTTGTTGGCAAAGGGGCAGCTTGAAAAATCTTACAAGGGTACTTTTCCGTCTGAAAGCGATCCAGACAATTACAATTAGGGCTGAATTTTTTGTTGAAGAGGAAAAGACATTAAAGAAAAAAACTCCCTTTAATATTATAATAATTGTAATGGCAACATTTGTGTGTTAATATAATCAAATAATGTCGAAAAATATCACTTGGAAATGAATTTAAAGTCGCAATAGGTCTCGCTTAGGCGGTATATTATCAAAAGGTCGAATTCTAGGGCCCTCTGATCTGGTTTACACATCAAAATCAAAATCAGAGCCACGAAAATCACGGAATTCAGACACGTAACAGTGAAAACATAAAAATTGACAAATCGAAAAACGAGTTGCCGCAGCGCACGCACCTTCGAGGCATGGCATTTACACCTGTGGCCCACCTGAGGCTCCGCTGAGGTGATGATCATCATCACCATTGTAGGCCCCCACCGATCGTACGCTTTATGGTCGACGGGGCCCATGGTCACCCAATGAATTCCTGATTTTGCACGTTCTTTTCCAACCATCTACGGTAATAAAAATTCTCTTCGATAAAGACCGGAGGAACATTAGCATTTCAAGTGGGCTTCGATTGCGTCATGTAAGTGCAATGGAAAATTGTTGGAAAGTTTATAAAGTTCTCGTCTTAGCAAAGGGAAAAATATAGAAACAAAAATACAATATTTCTGTTAGTTAATAACTACAAAGAACCACTACTTGACCTCGAACAAACATTTAAGAAATTAGAAAGGTCGTCAAAAACAACAACTATTTATATTTATAATATATAATATTTTCTTATAATTTTAAGTTGAGTTTTCGCAGATTTAGGCATATTTTACATGGTTTTCTAAGTGTTTAAGCTCTTACAAAAATATATATTTTATTATAAACATAGCTTCAAATGCCTTTAAATTCTTGAAATAATATTTTCTTTAAAACATTGTTTTCTAGTTTTATTAGCTTCTTCAACCCGATCTTTGTATTCCTGGAATAATCTTAATTATGAATGAAAATTCGAAATTCCCAAAAAAACTATAAAGTTCCCACTATCAACAACATTAATAAGAAACCATAAACCTTTTCCTAGAACTTGGTATTTCCAGGAATACATTTTCTAGATTAGAAATAACTAGCAACAAATCTACATGTTGCGTAAGAATATATAAATAAATTACTTATGCGCAAATTTGATAATTTCAATTGTTATTTTATTATTCAAATACAGACATTAATTAGACATAAAGCACTGTTGCTTTTGAATGCCAAGAAAGTTGCTAATAAAAACAAATATTAACCTATTCATATGATTAACTTAATAAAAAATATACTATAATTATATTATTATACGATTAATAAAATAAAAGAGAATACTATAAATTGAATTGGTAAAGCCCAAGTAAACCCTATTTCTGGGTATTTATTACTTGGGTAAATATATAAAGTTTTTTTTTCCCCTCTACTATCTTCATCGATTTCATTGAACCATTCCGAGGGGGCTGTAAATAAGAAAATATTTGTGTTTAATTTTCGGGGGAAACTCACTGATAAAAAGGCGACGCCACGGCACGACACGTCAACTATTTTAAATTTAATTTCAAATATATATTTTATGGCCATTACCATAAACATTGGTGCCACCATATTTACACTTCAGATCGAGGGGGGCGATAATTTCAACTAGATTCTCAACTCCTTCTGCAGGCAGAGGTTTTTACCACAGTAGATCATCGAGGGGTGAACTTTATTTACTTTTATATATTTCTAAACATTATTTTAACAAATGTTCAATATTCTTAAATAGTTTCTTTAGTTTCTGTTACATTTTAAGTATTTTTAAATATTTAAAATCACAAATCACTAAGCCTACTGTCCACGAAAGCGAGCAAAAGTCTCATTTGGAATGCGATAGTAGTATGCCTGGCACTCGACTAATCTAGCGATAAACTTCACTGCAGGTAAAAATATATAGAAATTTATATAGTCAGAGACAAAAATTAATGGCTACCGGCGCAAATATTCGCCATGTCAGGCCGTCAAGTGGCTGTGATCGGTTCTCAAATAGTGACGAGCCTTTTGGTGGGACTGTACTTGAAAGCAAGAAGGCTTCCTTTTCTTTTATTATATATATTTTTTTCTTTCGGTTACCTACTTCTTCGGGACAAGGACAAGCTCCAAACAATAAAAAGAAGGAGGTTCAACCACCTTTTTTTCGCCGAATCTGAATCTTTTTGTTTCTCAGCCCATTCATTACGCTTTGATTATTGTTTGATTGTTGTTGAATGAAAGAAAGCTTGTCCTTTTCAGCTAAGTTTGTTTTTTTCTTCAAGTACTCCAGGCTTACAGGTACGAGCCTGAGCCTGAGCCTGAGTCTGAGTCCTTTGTCCTCCTCGACTCGATCTTTGGCATTTTCGGGTTTTGAATTTCAGCCGCAAAATGCGAACTTTGATTGCGATCGGCGAGAGGCTGAGCAGCAGTGTGACGCATATCATATTTTCTATATTATCCAACATTATTCTACATTATATCCGACACACAAAACTGACAACTGAAAATGCCTTTCAAAATGCCTGCTGCCGCCTTTCCACATTTTCCACATTCGCCGCTCTTAAGTGCTAGAGAGTGGCAAGAAAAGTGCCAAAGTGGCGGTAATAAAAAAAACAACAGACGTGGAAAATGTGTCAGACGACCCATCGGTGGGGCGACATTTGTGTAACGTCTAGCCGAATGGACATAAATATATATATTGTGTTATATATATACATATTCCCATATTTAGTGGGATCCAGAAATATGGCGAAAATTCGGGAAAGCATGTGGGAGTTCACAAATGCGAAAAGTGATTAAATGAAAAGAAAAGTAGCTTTCGAAAAGTCCATTTCACATTATTCGAGAACTTACGTTCTTTTCATTGATGTATTTTATTTATTATAGTAATTTATTTGCATAAATAAATATTGTTTTTATAACTATTCTATAAATATTATAAATAAATAAACCAGCATAGGAATCTTTTCGAGACTATATCTTTACCTAAGCTAGTTTTTAAATATTTTTAAAATATTTTCTGCTTAAGGATTTAGTTTGTAAAATTGTATTTTATTATTAAATATTGTTTTGATAATTGTTGTATAGCTATTATAATTAAATAAGCCATCATAGGCATCTCTAAGAAAATGTTTCTTTACGTAAGCTAGTTTTTAAATATTTATAAAACATTTTCAACTTTAAAATTCAGCTTGTAAAATTGTATTATTTTATTAAATATGGCTATTAAAACTATCCTATAACTATTATAAATACATAAGCCAGTTTAGGGATCTATTCAATAATATTTTTTGGACTTAGATAGTTTTAAAATAATTTTAAAATATTTTGTTCTTATCTTAATCTTAAGTCTGTCATAGTCTTTTTTCAAATTTTAATAATATTTATTATATTTATTATTTATTTATATATTTTGCCCTACAAGTTATTATTATTTATTCTGCTTTATTTCCTTAATAATTATAATTTCATTAAAAAATAATGTTACACATATTCTAAGTAAATTTTTTTTACTTAAAAATACCTCTTATAATGTACTTGAAATCACTTCAAATCAAATACTGTTAATAAATTAATTACAAAATTATGAAATAATCTATTAAAAGAACTCCAAATAAAAGCTTAATTAAACAGAAATCTATTCCTGAAATTGACAACACAAAACAATATTAATTATGCTAATGATTCAGTCGTTTAATTCAGTTTAAACTGGAATCTATTAATTTCTAAACTTTATAAAATATATTCCAGCCGAATTGAGAAATTAAAGAATTCTCTCCATGAAAAATTACAAGTTATAATAATTCATTTAAACTAGCCCTAGTTTTATTTCATTTTTTCTTTCTTTGCAAAATTGGTTGCCATACAGAAATGAGACCTCAAATGCAGACCATAAAATTACAGACATAAAATATGCTAATTTGATTGCCAAAGAGGCTCGTCTCGTCTGGTCTCGTCTCGAAGAGAAACTAATCCAAGCAAGTCGGACCAAAGTCGGCCCAGCAGAATTTTTAATATGACAATCGTGGCGAGATAACTAATTTAATTAATGCATAACCATAACGATTATTATTGTAATTATATACACACAGACGTTGAATATGCATGCATATGCCAAAAAAAAGATAGAAAAAAATTACAACAACAAAAATTCAACAAAATAAAACGGGCTATCTTTTAAAAACTATAAAACGTCAGACCAGCTTCCCCCTCGAACAGAATAAAACCCGTTTCAGCCTCCGACTCTGGCCAACTAATGACGAAGCGGCGACTTTCATGCATATATTTACTATAACTATATCTTAAAGCCAACCTGGCGACAGGTGCACGGCCCATCCCAGGCCGGGTTCCAAGTTCCCCAAACATCTCATGACGTCATGGTCATTGTCAATTTGCCAAAAATGTTATATACACAGGAAGATAAATTGTTTCAATTGGTAATAAAAATAAATTTCTAAAATAATTGAATAAATTTCGTAGAAGATATAATTTCTATGATGCTTCAGTAATCACTAGTGATTTTAGAACTCTTAAAAATGGGTCTAAAAGTATGCAATACAATTTTGTTGATTGGAAATTCGGAGTAAATTTTTTCTTTATTTAATGTACAATGTTGTACTATTATTTTGTAACCCTTATTTAAGTTTTAAAAACCCCACCAATTTCTGTGCATTTTATGATATATATATTTTTTAAAAACTCTTTCAAATGTGTCTAAATAAATGCAATAAAATTTTTGTAGATAGGAGATTTGGCGGAAATAGGATTTCTTTTTGAAATGTAATATTTTGTACTACTATCTTGGAAGCCTATCAATTTCTGTACATTTTATGATATTTATATTTTTAAAGCTCTTATAAATGTGTCTAAAAGTATGCATATTTATTTTTTAAAAACTCTTTTAAATGTCTATAAAAGTATGCAATACAATTTTGTAGATAGGAAATTCGGTGTAAATTGGATTTCTTTTTACGATGTACAATTTTTTACTATTTTTTTTTGGAAACATTATTAAAGATTTAAAAACCCAATTTCTGTACTTAACAATTTTTTTTAATTCTTTTCTGTTTTAGATTTTTTTTTTGTTTTTCTCTGCTTTTTTTTCGAAGTATGGAAATTTGTTGGGGCGGCCAAATCAAATAGGCATTCAGATATGAATTAAGTTTAATCAATGCAAATGATTTGCACTAATTTAGCAACTAGTTTTTCGGTGTCAGTTTGCTCAACTTCCTAGTGTGTGCACAGTGTTCACTCGTTAACGAGCCCCTCATAATGAGCTGCGGAAATGTTTGCCAGCCACGAAGCCAGCCATCGGAGCCAACGAAGCCAAGATCGCAATTAACAACTTCTTATTGCCGGGACTTAACTCGTATGCTAATTGGCAGTGCAGTTGAGTTCATTTCTCTTATTTTTTATTTTTATTTTACTTATTTATTTATTTATTTCTCTCTCCCCTACTTCTGGCATATCTGCATTATCCAGAGTCCAAAGATCACGCAAAAGGGGAATATCGTAGATTATAGAATATCTGTGCGATTCGTCATTGAAAGTCGTGTAACAAGTCGAATGGAAATTCTTAGAAATCATTTCGCTCTGTTGTTTACCCAACAATTCGCGAGAATCTGTTTCAGAAAGCACATTCTGAATCATCGTTTGTGTATGCAAAAAGCATCCTGTTCTTGAAGTGTAAAAATATAAAGAGCTACCTTGGATCAATCTGGCTTTTGAATGTTTGTTAAAGCCTAATTTTTATACCCTTGCAGGGTATTATAATTTCAGTCAGAAGTTTGCAACGCAGTGAAGGAGTCATCTCCGACCCTATAAAGTATATATATTCTTGATCAGCATCAACAGCCGAGTCGATCTAGCCATGTCCGTCTGTCCGTCTGTCCGTCTGTCCGTCTGTCCGTCTGTCCGTCTGTCCGATTATACGCGAACTAGTCCCTCAGTTTTAAAGCTATCTGAATGAAACTTTGTAGATAGTCTTCTATATACTCTCACTCGTACATAAGTCGGAACGAGCCGGATCGGTCAACTATATCATATAGCTGCCATATAACCGATCCTTAAATTTGTTGAAAAAAAATTATAACTTGACTGTTTTTTAACATATCTTAATCAACTCTCGGTTATAAGCTATATATATTATTCTAGATTTTAAGATTTAATTTTAGGAAAATCGGACTACTATATCATATAGCTGCCATAGGAACGATCGGAAAATTTTTAGAAAAAAGAAATATAACTTTGTCAGTTTTTAACATAATTTCTTCTACTTTGAGATACTAGTATTTCATATTTTTTCAGAATTTTGTTGTAAATTTCATAAGAATCGGACCACTATATCATATAGCTGCCATACAAACGATCGGTTAATGTGGAGGTAAACTACATTTTACCTTACATTTAAAATGTAAAAATATGTAAAAAAATGTAAAACTGTAAAAATTGTATGTCTATGAAAGTAGTTCGTATTATATTGGAATAGATTATAATTTATACAATTGGAATCTGCAAGGGTATAACAACTTCGGCGTGCCGAAGTTAGCTTCCTTTCTTGTTAAGTATATATTTTATAGTAAATATATATGTAATATTACTTGGTAATACATTTTGCATTTAAATTTATTGCCAGAAATGTTTGTTTGTTATTTATAAAGGAGATTGTTTTAATTACAAATTATTATAAGACATTTCTTAATGTCACATCACAATGAATTGGCTATTATTTTATTATATGTTTTAATAGTCTATTAAAATTAGTTTAACTCAAATTAATAATTTTGCTACCCATATTTTAATTAGTTTTTCAATTTATTCTACAAGATTTAGAGGTTATATACAATTTTTATAAAAAGTATACTAATAAATAAATTTAATTACATTATATGACATCATATAACAATGATATAAATAGGTTGCCAAATTCGTTTAACTATTTAAATATGCAGATATAAAACCCATCTGCTTATCCTAAATATAAAATTTAAATATAAGATAATAATCAATTCCCTGCATCCATAATTCCATTTATCCCATTTTACACCCCTCAAAAAATCTAGTAAAATGTAGTAAATAAATCAGGAATCGTACACGTAAGTTGACCCACAAAATGAAACCAATGCCGCATTTCCATTCCATTCACAACCATGGCGAGCGACCGTTACACACGCCAGAATATAAAACCCGAATAAAAAGAAAAAAAATAAAAATAAAAAAAATATTACAAGAACACACTGGCAAAACACCTACTCACTTAAGGCCGATTCACTTGCCCGTTGCAATTGTGAATTGCAATTGCCATTTGCCGGCATCGTGATCGGACAATCAATTTAGCTGCACATTTCTGTAGTTCTGCGAACTGCCCCGCGCGGTGAATCACTCGTCACCCATACGAATAATGCCGCGAGTAACGAATGCAGCTCTAGTTTTTGGCCTCTCCCACGCCACCGCACCAGCTGTGGGTGTGTGTGTGTGTCTGTGTGTGTGTGACTCACTGCGTTTGTAACGGGTTTTTTGGCACTGACAGAAAATATTCATTTAAAGAAATGGAAGGATTAATTTTGATGAGATTTTATAAAAATATAATAAAAGGAATAAATATAAAAAAGAACTTTTGGAAGGATTTTAATCTAATAAAATTAACAAAGTTTGTAACGGGTTTTCTGGCACTAACAAAAAATATTCATTTAAAGCAAAAGAAGGATTAATTGCCAGAAGATTTTATAAAAACAAAAAAATAAATATAAATAAATATATATTTATTTATAAATATACAAATAAATTAACAAAGAATATATTCATTTAAAGAAATGGAGGGATTAATTGTCAGAAGATTTTATAAAAATATAAAAAATAAATTAATATATATAAAAAGGTATTTCCGGAAGGGTTTTTATATAAGAAAATTAACAAAGTTTGAAACGATTTTTTGGCACTGTAAGAAAATATTCATTTAAAGCAAAAGAAGGATTAATGGCAGAAGATTAAAAAAAAATATATATATATCAAAACGTATATTCGAAAGGGTTTTGATATAATAAAATTAACAAAGTTCCGTTAAATTTGGTGTATCTAACTATTATTGCTGACTTTTAGAGGCATTTTTGAGGGGTTTCGAAAACCAAGAAAATATTGTATAGTATTCTTCTCCAAAAAAAGCTGAATATTTGATTTATATTAAGCAAACTTGTGTCCAAAATTTTAATAAAGATATAAAAAAATCATATTTTAGAAAGGACACATTTTCCTTTGTGTTGGGCCTAAAATTCCCAACCTGTTTTAGCTGTAAACAAACTTTAATTACTCTCCCAAATATGTAACCAGCATTGATTTACGATTAAAGCAGGCTCCTTGCTGAAGAAGCTATATATTCAAGCTTTTTTTTATATCTTTTAAGAATTGCATTTTTATCTCTTCAACATAAATTCGTTTCCTCAGTGCAGATGCCGATCATTTCGCAATTATTGATTTAGTCCGTGGGCCAGTGCAAATAGATGGCGAGAGCTGTGATTTCTGAGCCGCGTTTTTGTGTGTGCGCACAATATTTTTTTGATGTATTTTGTATTTTTTTTATTTGAACGGACGACGCCTTTCGTGGTAATTTAAAACATTTTGTGTACACAGTTTGTTAAGATTCGTAAACAAATCACGTACAACAACAACAAAAAGAATGCGCTGGCGCAGCAACGCCAAAAGTCGCAGTTCGCAGTTCGCGGTTCCCAAGCGCAGTTTTTTTTTTTTAAATACACAAATCGCGATATACACATACATATATATAAGCCGCATATAAGATATAGTATTCGTATATATGGAAAGATGCCGGTTGCGTTGGCGTCGCCTCTCAGCTTTTGACCGTTTCTTTTCGAACGCTCATTAAAGATATGGCGACTGTTATCTGGGTATAAGGGGTATATACGACTTCTGGTAAGCTTGAAATATATATATTATTTGTTTATTGGTTCAAGTTTTCTGACAATCTTTAAATATAATATTATTTTTATTGGTTTCAGTTTTAGGTTGTAAATATTTGTATGTTACATTGAATAATACATTCAAACATACATAGAGAGTTAAAGTCAAAGTTATCATCTAGTTTCATAACTTTAATTGAATTTAAATTTGTTAATTATAACATATTAAATTGTATAGAATTCGTAAATAAAAGCCTTAAAATATTTAAGCATCTTAAATGTTTAATATTGTTAATTTTTTTATAATGCAAAAATGTATAATTTCATGTATATTTTTTTTTTAATCAAAAAACGTATAGCATTTTGTAAATATGGGTTTTAAGCCTTACTTTTGCCCTGCTTGGAATTTTATTATTTAATATACATTTAAAAACATAAAACTTCAAAAATTATGCATAAATGGCTCCAAATCCTTATGTAAAAATATTTATAAAACATAAATATACCAAAATATATTTTTGAAAAACGTCAAATTGTGAAATTTTGAAATAATTTTGCACAATGAAAATCCCAAGCAAAGCATAGCATCACAAAAGTAAAAAACTTTACAAATTAAATAGATTTACAGGGTATTCACGTGTGCGTTATACTTTGTCGCTTTGCCTGCATTTGCGGTCTCTCTGTCTCTGTGTTCCATTTCGCATTCATTAGCAGTATTCGCACTCTTCGTCCGCATACATTTTGCATGCATCGTTGTTTCTTTTTGTTATATTTATTTTTATTTTCCTTCTTTTTTTTGTATTTTTTGTTCGCTGTCTGCCGTCGTCGTCTTTATTTTATTTGTATTTTTTCTTTTTTAATAAACACGGGAAAAAGAGAAAAAGAAGGCAGCGCCAGCAGCGAGCAAAGGAAAAAAAGTAAATGCAAAAATGAAATGAGTAAAAAAAAACAATGCCGGCCGGCTTTTTTAACCGACTGACGCTCTGAGTCACTGAGACGCGAGCGAGCGAGACGGCGAATTGCAGGTTTTTGAACTTGAAGCGCAGTCACGCCCCGCCTGGGGGGCGGAAGAGCGAGCGAGAGGCACAACGGCTGCGCCGGCGCATTTCGCGTGCAATTTCCAGCGCGCGCTTTTCGATTTTCGCGTTTTGTTTTTGTTTGTTCGGCTGCTTCCTCTTCGGTTTTCGCTGTTTCCGTTTTCTGTTTTGTTTCGCTGCTTCTCGCGGTTTGTTGATTTTCGCATTTTTTTCTTTCTTTCTTTATTTTTCTTTCTTTCTTATTCATTTTTTTGTAAACGTTTTTGTTGGCATTTTTGAAATGTCTCTGCGGTTACAGCTTGCAGTGTAGACAGTGATATGTCGATAAGGTGAACCAATCAAAAAGCGGAAGCTATGATTTTTTTAAATAGTAATTAAAATTTGTATAACTATATTCATATATATTTAAATATTCACATTTATATGTTGATATTTCAACTAACCTATATATTTATAAAATAAGACCGTGTACAAATCATAAACAACTTATTAATTATTTAATATAATGTTTAAAATTTTCAAAATATATAAAAATTTAAGTTAAAACATTTGTTTAGCATTTTGCATTTAATGTTTGTTGATATCTTAGTTTGTTTTGAAGTGCTGAGTTTTTAAAGATATGTTATTTTGTATGTTAATTAAGCTAAAACGTGCTTAAATAATTATATTCAGGTTACAAATATAGTTATTTTTGTGTTGTCATTAAAGTGTACCAGTCAAAGGCTGTAATACTTATTAGTATTAAATAATTGTTCATAATTAACTACATTTGTTAAATATTATTATGTACACAGAGAAATAAATAAGCCCCTACTGCCGTAATTTATAGAAGTCCAAGTTTACATGTAGATTATAATTTATAATATGACCGAATAAAATTATATGTTTCTTGCAAATTTGTAAACATATTTATTTTCCTTGAAATTAAGAAATATATTTTAAAATGATCAAATACTGAGCTTTATCATATGATAAGTTAAAATTTCTATGCTGTAAAGCCTTTACGGGGAATGTATAGAATTATTACGTATACGCAATATATTACGTATACGCAATATTTACCAAAAAATTTGAGGAAAAGCCATATATGATATTTTTTAATTCTAAAAAAAAAGTTTCCTAATTCTTTAAGTACTTATAAATGAAATTGTTTTATATTATATGTATAAATGATTATTTTTTAAATATTTCCTTAAAATTAGCACCCTTACAACGATTATAATATTAAATAAAGTATTAAATATATGTTATATACATAAAATTATATATTATATTACTTATTACTATATTTTCCAGTTAAATTGGTGGTAAAAAAGTATCATTTTCGATTCCCCACTGTATTTCTTATTTTGCATTATCTCTGATATTTCCTCCTTCGGTTTTGATTCATAAAATAAATGGATCGTCTTTTAAGCGCACAAATGAATTTGTCTATTGTTGCTGGTGTTGTTGTGGTTGATGTTGTTGAAGTTCTTGTTGTTGAAGTTGTTATTTTTGTTGTTGCATCAGCATTAACCCCTTCGGGGTTTCGACGAAATGCAAATGACGACATGATTAGTACGCGGCGGGGACCCAGCGGGACTCCGGGGGTCGTCTCGTCCTCGAGAGCCAGATCATAAAAGGCTGGGAAACGGGAAACAGGGTACCGGGCAACATGCAATTAATTAAAATGCATAAATTATTGCCCATCCGCAGTGTTCGCAGCTCTTTTCTGCACATTTGTTAGTCGCTTTTATGGCGCCGTTTCATTAGCAGTTCGCCACCGAGATTCGCGCCTTGCAGAGAGCCTCAAAGTAGGCAGCAGTTTAACAGCAAGGAGTGTCCTTTTCAAGAACCATAATTTTGTAGTTGATATTTTCAAAGCATAATGTAAAGTAATAAATATTATTGTTGAGTTTAATTATAATTAGACATATCAAAGCTTGTATAATAAACTGCAATTATTTGCACTAATTTTTCGATATGTATAATAAAATGTAAAAGCTTTCGCCACTTAAAACCAAAAACCATCTTAAATCAAGCATTTTATCCTTGTTTTCCTTTTTTATTTCCCCTTTTGGGCTCGGTTCCGAATCGTTGACGTTGTAAATTGAAGCTAAAATGTTATCCCCAGCTGGATCTCCGGGGATGAGTCTCTGGATGCGATGATGGAGATCGGCTTGGGATAGAGATGGAGATGGAGATGTCTGAGGAGAATGGAGAATGAAGATGAGATGGGGATGGCGGCAACACTTAATTTTTTTTGGTCGTGCTGCGAGTGTGACAAAACAATTAATGTTTATTTTTGCATTTTAATTTGCCAACATTAATTGCAAGTTTATTGAGCCGCCAAAAGAGCCAATGAACCATGGGGATGTTGGCCTTGTGACTTGGTGGGATGAATAAGCTGCCTCTAAATATTACTTCTTTAAAATTAAATTCAAATTAACTAATAAAAACCCCTTGCGATTTCCAAGTACTCATTTTTGTATTTCTCACGGCTAACTGCTCACTTGGCCGACAGCGTTATGGTCATCAGGATGATGTACAGCGAATGGGCCAGCAGGTTAAAATCGGAGCCCAGACCCTCCCAGTAATAGTCGAGGATCGAGGAGCCATATCGGCCCAAAAAGGCAATCACTGCCAGGTCACCATACAGACGGTTAGCCTGGTTAATGCCCAAAAACAGCAGAGAGACCGCATTGCCCAGCAGGGTTAGCTCCTTGAGCGTCTCGGTGGCATGATCCTCGGTGTCCCGCATCTTGGCCACCATATCGTAGGCCAGCGGCACCACAAAGCAAATGTGTGGCAGGGCCAGACTTGGGTTCGATGAGCGCAAATACAGCTCGATATTGGTTAATGGCAACGGGACAATCTCCATCATTCCATTGGTTACGAGACGGATGCGGCTGCACTCATCCTCCTCGCCCTCGGTCTGGGATGCTCGCACCACCCCGATGAGGCCATGGACCAGGCTCAAAGTCGCCACTGCATAGCCATAGGGCGTCTCCAGAGGATGCAGTGTGTACATGGCATAGCTGGAGCTCACCACCAGCAGACTGTTGAACAGGGCGTCCATCATAAGCATCTTCTGGCTCTGGAGATTCTCCTCCCGATGCTCCTGATGATCTGATCTGATCGAATCTGATCTGGCTTTTTTGGCGGAGTCTCCTGTATAAGCGACTGCGGGAACGGCAAATTTAGTAAAAGTGAAAACGCTTTGGACCCATTTCAGGGGCAGGTATAATGGCTCTGACAGTTGAGGCCAAGTTAACTGAACTAGAGAGATTTTTAGATACAAATTCCCCAAAATAAGCTAGAAGAACTGTATCTTTATCTGAGGGATCTATCTGCTAACTTTATCTGTATTTAAAAATTAATTAAATTCTAAAATAATCTAGAAGAATTGTATCTTTATCTGAGGGATCTATCTGCTAACTTTATCTGTATTCAAAAATTAATTAAATTCTAAAATAATCTAGAAGAACTGTATCTTTATCTGAGGGATCTATCTGATAACTTCATCTGTATTTAACAATCTTTAATTAAAATCGAAAATATGCTTGAAAAACTGTATTTTTATCTAAGGGATCTATCTGCTAACTTTATCTAATTTTAAAGACCTTTAATTAAATTCTAAAATAAGCTAGAAGATCTTTGTATCTTTATCTATATCTTTATCTTTATCTATATATTTAAAGACCTTTAAAGCTAATGTTTAATGGATTCAGATTCGGTTTTAGATTCAAGATTCTCCTTTGGGTTTGAGCAACTTCTCATTTGGCTGAGCACACACACTCTGGGGATCTGGACAAGAGCAATGTTCACGTTGATTTATTGCATCAAAGGTGGCCAGCTTAATCCATTGCATCCACCTGCAATCCACCTGCAATTCTACCGGCAGATGGCTCACCCAAAGACTGGAAGACTCCGAAAGACTGGTAAACTGAAGACTGAAGACTGAAGAGACCACAACCACTGAGCGCGCCTTAATTATTAATTTAAATCGCACCGTTTATATGATAAAGACACTGGGACGTGCCGCTGAGCATTAGTGCATGCTCATGCCCCAAGTTGCAACTTCTTGCAAGTGAAGTGGCAAGTGCAGATACGGGGATCAGGAGCGGAACTATAGAAATTAAGGGTTTACTTTAATAATAATATTTAAAATTGTCTAAGAACTTAAGTAAAACTTGGTTTAATATTTATTTATATATTTTTATTTCTGTATATTTTATTTCAGTATTTAGTTTATTTTTACAAAATAATGTTTAAATTGGTATTTAAACTAGGGTACATTTTTGTAAATATATTTTTATTTATGCATATTTTATTTGAGTTTATTTAAATTAATTTTTAAATTAATATTTAAATTTATACAAGAACTGAACCTTAACTCGGTTAAATATCTTTGAAAATATTTTTATTTATGATTTTTTTTTTAAATTAAGTATTTAGCTTATATTTACTGCATAATATTTAATTCTTTAATTTAAACTCGGTTATATATATTTTTTTTAATGTATTTTTTTAGTTGCTTGATTTTTATATTTATTTATTTGAGAATTTGGTCACTTTGCTATATATTATTCAGTCTAGAAATTCGAATGTCTCTTAAATCCTCTTAAAAATTTGATTAATTAATAATATATTAAGTAATAATTTAATTCTGTTTTTATTTCTCAAATCGAGCCACTTAGCTTACACACATTATTTAGTTTAGAAATTCGAATATCTCTCTTAAAACCTCTTAAAAATTTTTAATAATTAATATTTCTAATAATTAATAATTTCAAGAAGTATTTAAAAGTAAAGTTTTTAATAATAGATTAATTTTTTTCAAACATAAATTATTAGTATTCATTAATAATTATTTTTGACACATATATTTGGGAGCCCTTGATCCGCTCCTGACCTTCTTCCTGAACTTGTGGCGTGACAAAAGTTGTTGCTCGAATGCCTCCCCTCGCCGGGGTGTCCCCCGCCTCCTGTCTGTCTCCGCAAGCGTAAAAATATGAAAAGTGCCGCAAAAGCAGGGCCAAGGGAAAAGCCAAGAGGAAAAGCAGAAGCAGGAGCAACAAGTGCCGCATAAAAGTGCATGAAAGTGCACAAGTGCAAGTGCAGGCAACCGGCGGCTGTGGCTCAGACACTCAATTCATAATTAATCAGGCTCTCCTTACCCCTTGCCGCAGGCTTAACACCTCCCCTGGGCAGGACTACACTGGGAGAAAAATTTATAAAATAACCAGAAAAGAAACCAGAAACTCTTTAAATTAATTCAAAAGGAAATCATTATATGAAGGCTTAGTTGGGAGTTGAAGATAATTGAATCATCGTTTCTACCTGACCTTAAGTTCTTTCATTACTATTTTATTATTTATTTCTTATTGTTTTTGATTTGATTAATTTTTTTTTCAGTACAGGGAGCACCCTCAAGCCTGGCCTGACTGTGCGCCAAGGTTGAGCGAGCATTCGTGATCCGTTTCTGCCGGGGAATACCAGACCGAGAAGATCCGGAAGAGGGCTCTATGTATGTACTTCTTGGCCAGGTTCGCGTCTGGCCTTTAGGTTCTGTTCTTATTTTATTTATTTATTTTTTTTTTTTGGGTTTCTTTTAGTTCTGGACCCTGGTCATTGGGTGCCCCGAAACCGCTCCAGTTCCCACTTGGCTCGTGTTGCTGCCGGGGCCCAAAAGTCTTCTTCGGCCATTGATTAATGGCCAACTCGGCGCCCCGTCTAATCAGCGGCATTTGCATGCAGATCGCAAAATTTGGCCAAAATGTTTAATGAGCAACGCACAAAAAAAAAAAAAAAAAAACAGAAAACTACAAAAAAAAAATTCAACAAAAAACCCGCGTGTCCAAATATTTTCCGGCTGACAAAACAAAACCAAATCGAATTGAGCCCAAAAATGACTTGAGAAAGTTGGAATAAAGGCGAAGAGTTAAGTACTCTTACAATAAAAATAAATATAAATACATGTAGCTTAATTTAGATATTTTAATTTATTCGATTTTCTTATTGATACATAAATAAATTTATTAATTAAAATATTACGAATTACCAAATCAAATTGAGCACAAAAATGTCTGAAGAAAGTCGAAATAAAGGCAAAGAGTTAAGTACTCTTTTTATAAAAATATTATATACAAAAAATATATATATATGCATGTAGCTTAATTTTAATATTTTAATTTATTAGATTTACCTATTGATAAATTAATTCATTAATTAAATAAAGAATTGCATTTAATTAATGAGAAAAATCAATTGCTCAAATTTTGTAGCTTACATTTTGTTTATGTTTTAATTGAAATTTTTGTGTTAAATAATTTTATTTTATTATAAATATTATAATAGTATTCTACTTAATATCCTTGATTAGTTAATTAATTAAATAAAATTTCTTATAATTATTTTAAGGTCTCTAAAAAAACTTTCCCTAAGAGAGGTATTTTATGTTTTTCTAGAATCTTTCTTCAAATATTTATTATTAATTTCTACAAACTTTTTCTCTACTTGAGTGCTACCCCTTAGTATAGGGTATTTTCTGTGGCAAGACGCTCCAACCCAAAAAAATATTTTTTTATATATATATATTTTTTTTTCCAAAAGTGCGTGAGCGATGCGCAAATATTTGGCCGGAGTTGGGCGATTCGAAGTGAAGAAAAAAGCTGAAACTGCTTGAAATGCGCGACAGAAACCTTACGCACTTCATAAATTATTTAACAGCTGCCCCCGGGGCACCGAAAGGGTTAAAGGGAGGCTTCAGGGGCTCCAGGGGGGGACTCCAGTGGCTCCTCAAGAGGGTGGCGGTGGCTTTCCAGCGGATGCGAAGGCAAAAGGGGACCAATTTTAATTGCCGGCTACATGACAATGACAACTCAAAAAGCACACGCACACGCACTCACGCATTTTTTGGAGGCCAATCGATCGATTGTTGGCAGCGGGGCAGCCGCGGGGGCAACAAGGGGTTAAAAATGTGCGAATTTTTGACAACTGCAAACCGAAAACGAAGTCAATCCATGTACAACATGGCTTTGTACATGATCACCATCGTCGTCCTACCTCCAAACCTCCACCTCCCTCGAACCACCACAGAGTTGCCTGATTTATGGCCACCGGACAGCTTTCCAGATCGCCAAAAACCTCACTAGGCTATACTATGCGATACGATCTGAACCATCGTGATTCATATATAACATACAGATTGCCTCATTCGATGGACAAACTTGTCGCCGCGAGAATGGGTTTGGCCAGAAACAGAAATTAATAAGCAGTCAAGAAAAATGTGATATTTAAAAAAATTAATGGAAACTTGATTGGGCGAGGAAGTGGGCTTAGATAATATATTTAGATTATATATTATTATGTTATATAAGATATATTATTATATGAAGATCTGCGTTGAAATAATTAAAATTCGCAAGAATAAACATAACAATGTTTAAAGTTCCTAAATAGTCATAAAAAGCTACTTAAAGACTTGACTTTCCTATGATGGAGCTATGTTAAAATTAAAGTCGTAATTTAAATATTTGAAACAATAAACTGTATACTCAAGTTTAAGAATATTTGTAAGATAAAAAAATATACAAATTATATAAAAGCTGGAAATAAATCGATTTTCAGTGAATTTTTTTTTCTAAAAAATTAAAAAAAAAATCGATTTAAATCGATTAAAATCGAAACTTTTGTCCACACAAAAATTAGTGTTTTTTTTAGATCTAAAAATTAAAATCTTGAATATTTATTCATCAAAAATTCGTATTATTAATGTTCTTCACATTTCATATATGGAACAAAATAATAACTTTTTCATTTGGTTTCCTTTTTACATGATTTCGGAAATGTAATATTTAATATTCATAATTTCTCAACATTTTTTTTAAACTACGCGATACTTTAATATAGTTTTTCATATATCCTAAATATATATTTAGATATAATAATTTCAACATGTAAAGATTTGTTTTTATTTTATCTTTCTCATGTTACTTTCCAAGAAGTTGGAACTGTTTCAGTAAAATCGATTCTGAAAATTTAAGTCGACGAATAGCCTAATTGGAAAAATTTATTAATCGATTATAGATTTTAATTCCAGCACAAATATATTTTGTATTCTATTGAAATAAATATTACCTGTATTTAAATTATATTTTGTTTCATTTATTATTCTTTTACAAGATAATTCCCTCAGCTCTGTAATAGCCAAATCCATTAAAAAGTTAATAAAATATTTTAGCTAATAATATATTTAATCTAAAATATATTTAGTTATAATTTATTTACACGATAATTCCCTCAGCTTTCTAGTATCCAAATCCATTGAGAAGCTAATAAAATATTGAGTAGAAAATAAATTAAGCTCAAGTTGACAAGATTAACTCGAGTGGGACTCACGGAATGTTCCTTTGATGTTCTTCTGTTCTGATTGATTTAATTGGTGTGCTTGAAATATATATATATATATATATAAATATATATGTTTTCTTCAGGAAATCACTTTTATTTATATTTATCAACAAACTTTTTAAATTAAAATAAAAGCAGATTGGAACTAGTTTAGAACTTGTTCAATTTAATTATTAAATAGTTCTCATATCACAAACTATATTACAAGCTTAGCTCTTCCGACTCTGATCCAATTAATCAGATATAATAAACTCAAATCCGACGAAAGTGGATAGCTCTAGTTACACAATGGCTGAGGAGGTTCTATCACATAATAAATATTAAAAACATCTTTGGCCCATTATTTTCGCATTTGATTTGATTTATTTCGCTTTGTCGGCGGCGATTCAAGGATGTGACACATCTCCTCGCTATTATTTGGATTATTTATGGCCTTTGTCGGAACAGCAGCATCCCAGCTAACCGATCTCCATTCAAATATTGTATATTCCCATGGCAACATATAGCTAATTCTACAAGTGCCCCCAGACCTCCGGAGATTTCTCTCTCATTCCAGAGATTCTGGGAAGTGTTCCGCGAGGCGGAAGTTAAAAGTGCTTAATTCCAAGAAAAGCAAAATCAAACTCTATTCTTTTGCTCTATTGATTGGAAGGCAAGGGGATAGGGGTTTGCCTTCCAGGAAGTTTATTTTGTAATGAAAGGGAATATATTGAAATATATATATATTCTTTATAGTATTTACGAATAATATTTCCAGTAAATGTATAAAGCCTTCACATTGCACTTTCCTCTCTTTTAAAACTTCAGAAATAGCTGTCAAAACTGCAGAGTTCCATCATTGAAATGAACGATTTGAGTTGGGTTGAGTTTGCCCCAAAATAAAATAAATAAAAAGATCAATTCCAAAATTGAAAAAATACAAATTTACTTCTTGACGCTGCATAAAATTAAGGCATTGGGGGTGTTGCTGGCAAAACACACACAAAAACCGACTAAAAAAATGTTCGAAAAAAAAGAATAATAAAACAACAAAGACTCTTCGTCTGTGTGTCTGCCTGTCAAATGTCAATGATGTATACTTAAGCCTTCCCTCATCGTCCCTGCCTCGTTTTTCTCTCTCTGTATTAGGAGTCTCGGCATGTCTGATGCATCAGACAGTCGCTCAGACAGTCGATTTCTTTATTTTCAGTCTCCGCCAAAAAGAAGTCATTAAAAATGCACAGAATGTCAATGTAAAACGCTGATAATACGCAATTATGCATCTGAGACTTTGGGGCTTTCGGGTCTCTTTGCCAGATAAATAACACGGCCGAAGGAAGCTAATGACAGTTGGCGAAAATATAAAAAATGATGATGATACCATCCGCCAACCGAAAATGTTGAAAATGAGTGGATGCCAAGAGTTTATGTTTATGGTATGGCATATATGCTGAATATATATATGTATACTTTCAACATAAGTCGTTTTTGGCATTGAAGCGAAAAGAAATCGGAAAGGGAAGTCAATAAACTTAATATTTAATATTTTCAGGAGAAAGGAGAATGGGTCCTAAAAGTGCATGTTTTGTTTATAATTTTATTTCATTATTACTTATTATTAATTTTATTTATTTAGTTATTTATTTTTAAATTTATTTAATTATTTACCCATTTATATTTTTTGATATTTATTTCTTTGTTTTTTTACTATATTTATTTATTTAATTATTTATTTGATTATTTATTTATTTATTCATTGATTTATTTATTTATCTATCTATTAATTTATTTATTTATCTATCTATTTATTTATTTATTTATTTATTTATTTAATAATTTATGTATTTATTTGTTTGTTTATTTATTTGTTTTTTTTTTTTATTTTTATATTTATTTATTTATTTATTTTAAGATTATCTTGGGTTAGAAATTTATATGTTAAAAGATTTCTTCGGAGTCTGTCAAAAAAAGTTTCTTATATATTGAATTTAATTTATTGTAATTTATCAAGGGACTTGAGTATTGATAATTACCATTTCATTAAACATTAGCATAGGGATAATAGAAACAATTAAATAAAATACAAAATATGAAAGTACTGCAATTTTATTTGCTTAAAAAGTTATAATTATCATAGAACACAAGTTATACTTTCAAGTTATCAATAATTACAAAAAAGTATTTTATTTTAAACAGAAAAAATAGTATTTTAATGGTTTATTAATTTAAAATACATTTAACAAAGTCCAATTAATAAACTTGAATTTATTTGAAGCGTTATAAGAGTTAATGTTCAACTTGAAGTCTTAAAAAATGTATTTAACATAATTATAATATTGTGGAAAATCCGCCTTTGGCTTTGATTTTATTAAATTGAAGTATTCATTCAGTACCTAAATAAACAAATAAATTTAATATCTGATTTATAGTTTGAATTTCCACACCAAACCCAAAATCATCTCAAAAATTACTATAAATATCACAAAAATATATGAAAATCGCACATGTCGGAATTGCGCCAAAATATTTGCACACGCGTCGCTGCCGTTGATGTCGGTGTGAATGTGATGTAAACAGAGGCAACCCATCAATGCAACCCGACATCGGCCCCACACAATCCCCAGCCCCCGCCACCGTCCCCTTAGAAAAGGCCAGCACGAGCCACTGGCATGTGCGATTAAAAATGTTTTACGCAGTTTCCGACCGACAACATTGTAAGCAAAAGCGTTTAAAATAGTTTTCACTGTCGGCGCAGTCTGTGTGTGCGGTGTGGGTGTGCGGGTGTGCGGGTGTGCCTATGTGTGCGTATGTGTGTGCAACAATTACACGTGCGAGACCTTTACCATATTACAATTACAAAAAAAAAGAGAGAAAAAAAAAAGCGAAGCGTAGCGCCAGCAGAGACATCAACGTCGCGTCGTCTGCGGGCAGCGTCGCATTTGCCGCGCATTTTGCATTTAACGGCAAAAATAAACATTCAACAAAATAAAAAATAAAGCTACAAAAATGGTATTGCTTTCTTTAAATACTCTGGTTATTATAGAAAAATAATTTGAGAGTTTAGCTTAGATTTTAAATCTTCAAAAAATGAATTTATAATTGAAGTTCTGGAAGGAATTCTGTTTTTTAAGAAAAAAATTAGAAATATTTTTTTTGTCATATCAAAAATAAATATATGAAATAAAAATAAATAAAATAAAAATATACAATATACAGTAGAGTTAAAAATAGTTATATTTAAAATATATTTATATTTTATTTTAGTTATAACTTTATTATTATTATTATTTTATTATTATTATTATTTTATTAGTATTTTTAGAATTCTATATAATTAAAGGGTTTGAAATATTATTTGTAATTATAAGAAAAATAAATAATTATAATAGCCACATCTAGCAAAATGACTTAATTAATTGCATTTAAACTACAATTATAATTGTTATTGTTTTAATATTAGTACATTTAAATTGGAAACCAATTATATTATATATAAGGGAACATCCAAAGGAATAAATAGTACTTTATTAAATTTAATTTTAAATATATTTGATTTCAAATGAACATTTAATTCTTACATAAATCCCATTAAATTATAAAATTAAGTGTTTTGAATAATAAATAAGCTTAAACTCTTTTCATAAAAAGGGTATTTCATAACAAGCATTACGGTTAGCAACATCAAGGGTTTAAGAGATATTCAAAAAGAAGCTCAAAATTATTATGCAATTGCTGTTAATGTTTTGCTAATGGCATCCCACAGGGGTTAAGGGTTATATGTTGGTCCCTAAAGACCCTCGAGGCACTCGGAACCCTTCGGGACTCTGCTGGTATCTCGAGATATCAGTGGACTTTACGCGTCATTTGCATAATGCAAATAAGGCAAGACGGCGCCTTTAGAGTAATTTTCGCGAATGCAGTTCTGTTTTCAGTTCAGTTTTTGCAATCACTCGTTCATTCAGTTGGTTATTCGAATGATGAATTGCGAAACAAAGGCATAAGTGAGTACCCGCAGAAAAGTTGTAAAAAAAATACCTATTTATCTATTAGAGAGCGAAAATGGGTGTTTCCCTGGCAATTACATTTTTTAATAATTACTAAACTGAAAATTAAGTGATCATTATTAAGACAAAAGGCTTTAGTTTAGTTAGCAATATTATTTAGCTAACACTGCCTACGTTAGCGTAACAAGTACACGATCCCGCATTCATTTGCATTCATATTGATATTCATAGTTATTCGCTTCATTCATCCGGCAAACGTCACTTAATTACCTCAACCTTCGAGGCGGTTTAGCATAGCGAATTCTGATTTTTCCAGTTGCAAGTCGTTCTGGGTTCTTGCATAACATTTAAATGGACTTTCGAATGGTTAGATAAGACAGGGGAAAAAATTCAATTTCACTTGAAGAATTTTAAAGGAATTTTAAGAGTTAAAGAGTTGCATTATTAAAATGATTTTTAAATTAATTCTGATTAGTTTTAAATATTTTTAAAAATATTATAATATTTATTATATTATAATTAAATACAATCTATATTAAGTTTACCAATTATACAACACTTTCCCTCTCGTTAAAATTTCTTACCAAGTTCCCCATTAAGTCCCCGTAAATCACTTATCTTTGCCTCAAAGGTCCAGACTTGAGATACTGTGTACTATATAGGGTATAGGTAGCATACACAGACAGAGCTATTAAATTTCATAGTCAGACGGCGGCATATATATATTTATTTTATTTTCCTATTTCTTTTCCCGCTTTTTACTGCTCTGGCGACCGGGCCCGGTAATCAGTAATCTTATTTATGGGCTCTAAATAAGTGTGTATATACCGAATGGTATATGTGCTAGGCGATTATAGAAATTAAACTGGGTCACACGCGTTCTCCTTCTCCAATTGCTTCTCTTTGGTGGCTTCGCTTTTCCTCTTTTTTTTTGTCTTTAGGATACAACCGTTTGACGATATATTTTCCCACCGATTTTTGTGCGTCAGATCGAAATTGATCCCGTTGATGATGATGATGAGCTCCAAATCTGTGTCAGACGAATGAGTGGGTGTGTGTTGTGCTGTGTGTTGTGCGAAAAAGTGCGTAACGGTATCGTATTCGCCGGCAAATGGGGCGTATGAGCAATGTCGCCAAGCGAATAGCTATAATCGCAAATCGCGAATCGCCGGCAATATGTAGTAATTTGCTGTAATTTGCTAAACAACAACGGCGATCGGCAAAGGAGCTTGGCATTAGCAACAAACGATGAGTGTATGCAAATGACTCGTAACGCCGCTGATAAGCCCGGGCGCCGATTGCGAAACGAGACCCCGAAGCGGCAAACAGATGTCCCTTTCGTTGGCAAAGTTTGAAAAGACTTTGTGGATACCCTGGAAATTAATTGGGATACTTTTTAGGTCTGAAATCTTTCTAATAAGCTGGTGAATAATAGCAAATAAAGTCACAAAATGAAGAAAATGAAACAGAATACTATTTTTAATCCTTAAAGACATTTTTGTAACTTAGAAAATATTTATAATTTTTTAAAGACATTTTTAACATTGGGAAAGGGAATATTTTTAGCTTTTAAAAAAATGTATATATAATTTATAAATTATGTATATATTTTTAAGCCTTCATAAGCTTAGGATATATATTTAAAAAACATTTAAAGTAAAGCCAAAAAACTGATACGTTATATTGATTTGAAACCTTAAATATCTTTAAAACTTTATTAAATTTTGTAATAAGTTTAGTCTTAAAAATAATTAGCTATAATTCGAAAATTGTTATGAATTCCTTTCTTATTTAAAATTATTTTAATAAAAAGCAGTAAAAACCAAATAAAATATAATTTCCGATGATTTCCTATAAGCTTTTTAAAACATGAATAAAAAAATTTATTTTAAATGCTGCTCTATATATTTTACGCAGTAAATTATATGTATTATTATATTAGAATTAAAAGTAGACAATCAAATTAATTTAACATTTGTTTTAACTTTATTTCTATTGATGAAATCTATAATAAGGATAATAAATAATTAATAATATATCAGAATAATAAATATTAAAGTTTAATAGAAGCTATCTCTTGATACACATTTTAAAACCTTACAAAATACAGAAATATATACAAGTGCTATTTTATATATATTTTGTATATTTTTATATATGTGCACATATCATGAATGAAAAATAAAAGCGATTTGTAGAAGGGATTCATTGATACCCCGTTTCAGTGAATATATATTTGTATTAACCTAAACATGACCGGAGATCGGAAGGTGCTACAACACATCTATATTATAAATATATGTATGTATGTATGTACATATGTCTATATAAAGACAAGCAGACGGAATCCCTTATCATCATCCATATAGCACTTGTGACTCGGACTCGCCTGAGCCCATTATCGCATTATGGAATAACGATCCACTCGATTCGCTTCGATCCGTTCGACATTCGATTGCGGCAATTCAATTTTGCCCGAAATAAGAAATAAGAAAAAGCCGAAAATATTTACACTCTTTCTTTAAGGATTAACTAGATTGAAGTTTAAGATTAAGTTTAAAAATCTATATTACGGTTTATTTCCAGCAGTTGATGTTATAGTTATCCGCTTCAAATAAAAAACACAAAATGAAATGCTGGAAGAAACAGAAAAGAACATATCGAGAGGTAAATCGATAACAGATCCTCTATATTGACTGTATGGAGAGCAAAACATCTTAAAAAACAGTATAATAAACCTTCATAAATCAAAGAAAATATCGATATTGTTGAGAAATATGGGAAAAAATGTTTACTAATTGATTTATCTTCTATATCGATAATTTGACTATCGAAAAGTAAAAGAAGACATCGATATTATTTAGAAATATGCGAAAAACTGTTTAATTAATCAATTATCTCCTATATCGATATTTTGACTATCGAAAAATAAAATAAAAAACGATAATATTGAGAAATTAACGATTAACGATAATTGATTAATATCTCTCTCTCTCTCTCTCTCTCTCTCTCTATTCCGATTATTCTTTATTCTTTATTTTTAACATAATATAGAATTATCGCACATAAAAGCTAAAAGTTTATTAACTTCGATATATATAGACTAATCGATACACCGATATTTGTGTATATTGTATATTATACAAACTTCTTAAAAAAGAATCTCACAATACCCTCTGCCTAGAGTATATAGCCAGTCCCGAAATTATTTCAATTAGGAACCAAATGGGATTTATGCCATGCATTAGAGCAGTGACAGATACCGCGGAAACACATGCTCGCCGAGGGCCCAGAGGTCACGATCCCATTACCACCGGAATAGGAATCAAAATCGAAATCGGAATCGAAATCGGAATGGGAATTGGAATAGAAATTGGAGTGGGAACTGTTGGTTTTTGGCAAGCCCATTAGCCGTAACCGCGAACGGATTGCTTGGCCCTCGAGTGGCGTTTTCAAGGCGAATGCTGGAATCTCGAATGTTGTAATCGGCAATCTCGAAAAGCGAAACTGTCAGCGTTGCGCTGCGTCCACAAGTCCACTTAAAGTGGCGCCAAATGGCTTATCACTTATCACTTGGCCAAAAATTATTCACTGGGAAATTCACTCGTTAAGAAGCCTCCCAAAAATTAGTCGGTTTTTGTTTTTTTTTTTTTTTTTAAGATTAAGCATGATGTATCATTAATAGTTTTTGAAAAATATCTACTCATCATCATGGCTGGGAAATAGTTTCATTAGAAAATGTAATTGGGAAAAAATAGTTTCATTAGAGAAGGTAACTGAATAAATTTATGTAGAAAGAAATAAAGTTTTTATGGTTTTTATAGGATTTCTTGTGGGGATTATAACTAAAAGTGTAATAAGTTCCTTTTGTATTATATATTGTTATTTAGAGTATTTAATTAATTTAAGATTTCTACAAGTTTCTTTTAGGGATAATAACTAAAGGTGTTAAATTAAAGTTTCTTATTCATTATATGTATTACATATTATTATTTACTTTAATTAATAAATCCAAGATTACTTTAAACTCAAAGCCTTCAGGTTTTTTATTTGGCAACTAAACGTAAGATTTTAAGGATATAAGAAACATACTGCTAAAACTTAAATAAAATTTCTTGATTTTTTATTTTATTTATTTTCATAATTTATTAGTTTACAGTGACTTTGATTAGGAGTATTCAGATAACTTGTTGTTGTAATCATAACTAGTTGTAATCATAAAACAAAGCAATGACTTGTAAATTACATTTTATTCTAAGACTGTTTCCATTTTAAAATAATGAAATCATAATAAAATTATTGAAATATATGAATAAATATTAAATAAAATTTTCAGTGGCTAAGAACTAAAATGAATTTTTGAAAACAATATTCAAGGATCTTTCAGGCTCTTTCATATAAAAATGGTGCAGTGACTTTTAAATTACTGTTTTGCTGCTCAGGATTTGTGTTTATTAAGATATTTTTTTATTTATTTATTATGAATGTATAGAAATATACATTTTTTCTTAAGATCATCAAAATATAAAATAACAAAAACTAATTGACTAATTGAAATTTGGTTTTGTAGGAAACCTAATAATCAAATTCTTTTAAATACAAATCCTGTAAAGTAACTTCCAGGATCTTCCAGCTACTTCTATCGTTCCTCTTCCCCGCAAGCAAGATCGCTGGAATGCTGTACTTTCCCCTTCCCCTTCCCAGTGGCTTCCACGAAAGGGGGAGTGACGACGAGTGGGCTGACAAGGGGCTGCTGAGAGGAGAGAGAGATTGGGCGCGGAGGAGAGACGTCGGCGCCCAGTGATAGGGAACTGATAACGATGACGCTGGGGCCCATCTTGTGCGTGAGTGCGGTTGCCAAGACCAGAATTATAATTATATTATAATCAGCTGCCCGTCCGTCTTATCAGCCGTTGAAGGCCTTTGAAATATTTACGCAAGCTACCACATCATCGCATCCCCATACACAGGCGCACTCGAGATTAGTTTTATAAATTCTATTTGCGTAGATTTTTTGTGCGTAGCCTAATCAGCAGCAAGAGCCTCACTCTCCCCTTTCCTCTTTACACTACGTTTTTTTTTTTGGCACGGCAACGGTGCGTATGAGTAACGAGCAAATTAGGAAATTTCGATTCGTATATTGAGAGCGATAATATGGCGCATGTAATTAATGGGAAACAGCTGATAATTTGACAGGCAGCCGAGTCGAGTCGCTTCGAGCACTCCAGGCACGCGATTAACATTGAGCTATATATATATATACCTATATATGTATGAGAACTATTAGATCGGTTTTGGCAGGAATTTCACAATTATTTGCAGCCATGATTCAACCCGTTTGTGTCCAGTTTAAAGTCGCAAGACTTTCGAGGAGCGTGTGGCAAGATAAGAGCCACTATTCAAAGGGGGTAGCATATAGTACCCAGTTCGCAGTACGCAGTCCGCAGTACGCAGTAACGCATATATATATACATATATATGTATATATATATTTATGGAGTACTTCAGACGAATAGTTGGGTTGGCAACCGTATCAAGCCAAAGCCTGCCGTAAATATAGTATACTTTTGCAGATTGCCAGCTGACTGCCGGATATGAGACGATATATATGTATGTTTGAGGGGGCTCTCGATGCCAACTAGTGCGTGGGAATCGAGATAATATAGGAATTTATCGCACCGGAGGGAGGTGCCCCCCCCTGAGGAGAATTAACCCGAAATATGATCCCAAAGAGTGGGTTTGTTTTTTGTGGGAATATTAGGAAGAGACTTATGAAGACTTATAATCATATTCTTAAAGATAAACTTAGATTGTAATTTATTTTATTCTATTTATTTTTATAGAATTAGAGGGCAAGGTAATAGAGGGTGGATTTATATAGATTAACCTATGATCTATACTTAAAGTTAATTGCACTTTATTTAATTTGTTTTATTTTTGTGAAAATATAGAGATAAGAGGTAATTAGGGAAGACTTATGAAGACTATGATCTATTCTTAAAGTTAAACTTAAATTGTAATTTATTTTATTTTATTTATTTTTGTGTAAATAAAGGGAAAAGGTGGTGAACTAATGGTAACTAATGATCTGTTCTTAAAGCCAAAATTAAAATGCAATTTATATATAGTATATAATTATAGCAAAAAAATACCGCAGAATATGATCTTAAAACAAATATATTCGTTTAGGATACATGAATTTTTTATTTACATAATAATTTTGTATATATTTATATAACTATCTAATAAATCTCTAGATTTACCTTTACAATCGGTCTTATTTTACATAATTCAACAAGGATCAAGATTGACCTATGAATTTTATCTTGAGATACAAATAAATTGCAATTTGTAGTTCGAAAATTAATATAATAAGAGAAATCATATATGAATGCAGAGGTAATAGTTCTTTATACATAAATAATTTATAGGATAAAAACATTATGGGACAATAAATTAAATGAATTAATTTTAATATTAAATTATTAGGATTTTGCAGTACTAATAAGTATTCATTTATGAATTATAATTGACCTATGATTTTTTCCTTGAGATACAAATAAAATGCAATTTGTAGTTAGAAAATTAATATAATTAGAGACATCAAATTTGAATGCAAAAGGTAATAGTTCCTTAAAACTAATACATTTTTGTTCAAATATTATTATAATATATAATAATAATAATAATAAATCTATTATATTTAAATAAATTATAGAGTAATACATTATTGGTAATATATTATCCTAATAACAATAAATTTAATTAAATATTAAATTTTAATTTAATGCAGTTCTAATAATATATGATCTAATCAATCCATGATATATATATATATATATATATTATTTTACATTTAATATCTTACCTATCAAGTCTTATATTATTTATACTTTTCCTCTAGACATAAATTTTTAAGAATCCCCTTTTAAAGCCCTGTCAAGATCACGTTTTAAATTATGATTTGGCTTTTAAGCAGCTCAAGTTCTATACTTTAATTATGATTTATGAACTGCTTTAAGCCAAAATGCTCACAAAATATTTCACTAGAAACTAGTCTAGATAATTCTTAGCCATCAATCATGCTCAGGATTGTTAATTATATTACTTTACTTTTCACAAAACTAAATTTAATTAATTAAGTACTCAATATTTGATATTTCATCACTTGGAATATTGTGTTTCTGTGACCTTCCTTGAGGTTATCATAAAGTGTAAATAGAACGCAGCAGCAGTTGATTTAAAGGAAAACTCCAAAAATCCCCTTGGCTTGGATGCGAGATTTATAGGCCCGGAAAATGATCACCAATCAAGATTCATTATTCCGGGGCATGTGACTGGTATAGCCTATAAATAATACCTCTTATCTCAATTAGCAGGCGCATTGCAAAAATATTTTATCTGCGCACAGAAACTATCATGAATTCAATGTTAAGGAACCAAAAATACAAAAAAAAAAAAAAAATGCTAACTAAAAGAACAAAAGCAAAAAATGCAAAAAAAAAAAAAAAATGGGCGGGGGTTGAGGCGGACACTGAAAGAAAGGATTGTTGGGAATTAGTATAACTTGAAATAATATAAATGCAAATTTTTGCGTATGATTATTTATAACTATATAATTTATTCATTATTTATAACTTAACTTGTCTTGACAGTATTGAATTGGTTTCAGTTTCTAGGCAATAACACTCATTGGTGTTACTTTTGTAAACAGCTTTTTGTTTGTCCCAGAATTCGTGCTTGGGAATTATAAGTGTTCTTTGTAAAGTAAAAGTAAACTAATTTTGTAATTTTTATATTCAAAATACATTTTTATTGAATTAATTTTAAGTTAAATAAATTACATAAATCTTTTTCTGAAATCAAATAAAAAATTAAATAAAAAACTCTGATTTTTTCTAACTGTGTAGAGGTGAGCACACGGCAACCACTCGAACAGCGCTCAAGGAGAACTGATTTGTTTCGTTTTTTGTCGTTGTAGCGTCGTTCTGATAAGAACTCTTATCACTCAAGAGTCGCAGCCCCACAGCCACCCCCCGAAGACGCCCACAACGGGCAATGGCAACACACAGTCAGGGGTGGCGGCGTCGCAGCCATAAATTGTGGACACTTTTTTTGTTGTTGTTTTTTGTTTCTACCGGTAACTAATCAACAAAAAGTGCCTACATCAAGTTTGACCTAATTTTGATAAGAGAAGACTTTGCAAAAAAAGGCAAGAAAAAGAAAGAAAAAAAAGAGCCACGAAATGAATTTGAATTTGAATTAGAAGAAGAATGAGGAAAAGAAGCCAAGACTTAGTCACAATTAAAATTAATTGCAGCAACGTGTGTGCGAGGTGAAGAGTCCAGGCATGCTTGACCCCTGGCCCCGTCAGCCTGATATTTCGATTCGGTTTGGGTTTAGGATCAGCTCAGGGAAGTGATTTAACACCTCAAGCACACATACTTATAAGGAGGGGATCGGATGGGATCACTTTGAATGGCAAACGGAATCTGACTTGACCTCGCTGGCATTAGCATTTAGCGTTTTTCCAGCTGTCAGCGAGGTCTGTTTGAAGCTGGAAACCAAATAAATATGAAGGCGAAATGGCAACAAAATATTAGTAAAAAATATATACAACTATAGAAAAAATATAGCAAAAAATGAAGCAAAAAATATAGCAAAATATAGGAAAACAAATATAGAACAAAATATGGAATAAAATATAGTGAAAACAAAAACAGAAAACAAAAAACGAAGCGGAAGGAACCAGGAATGTTGCTTAATTTAATGCTGATTAATAAAAGCTTAATATTATTTAAGAAATTTTTAAATTGCAATTTTTATAACAACTAATAAATATTTATTAAATCCACATACTTATTTATTTATATTAATTAATACATTTTATTTTAATATATATTTAATAAATTCTTAAATTTGCCTAAACTCTTGAAACTCTGTTAAATAATATGTATTAAATTGCATTTATTTATAATAACTTATAAATATTTAATAAATCCAAATCTAATATTTATATAGAAGAAATATAAATAAATATATAAATATAAATAAATATATAAATATAAATAAATCTATAATATATAATAAATCCTTTAAACTTACTAAGCCAAGTTCCCTTGAAAACTCTATTAGATAATGTGTTTTTAAATTGCAATTATTTGTAATAACTAATAACTATTAAATGTTTAGCTTTAAGCATCAAAATATAAACTTTTCCCACATCATCATTGTTATTATTAATTTCTATTCAAATAACAAATACACTTATTAATATTATAGTTGAAAAGGTAAAATCCCCTGAACTCGTACATAAAATAAAAGTAGCTTATTTAAATAATTATATTAATGAAAATGAAGCAAATAAATTGATTGATTGATAAATATTTAATAAATCCTAATCTAATATTTATATATATTTAATAAATCCTAAAAACTTACATAAGTTCCCTTGAAAACTCTATTAGATAATGCCCACAATGGGGCCAACTGTTGATTTATTAATCAGTCGAAACACGTGTCTTGCGTCACTTCCTAGTCCTTTTTCACATAAACAACTCTGCACTCCCTTCTTTTTCTTTCTTTTTCAAGAAAATAAATAAAATCTGAGGGGGGAATACAGAACAGTGGCAATTGCCTGTTTCGCCAAAAGACGTGCAAATATTTTGTAAGCATTGCCTGAATGTAAATATTTACCATTTATTTCATTCAGTGCACTCACTACACACTACATTCAATGCAATCCCAATGACTTGACTGTTTTTTACGGGGAAGTCAAATATATATATATTTACCGATAAAGCTATCTTTAGACCGATCAAATACAACTTTTGCATATTCACATGTCCAGAGTTCAAAGAGCTTTTCTATAAGCGTGTTGTGACTTTTATTCTATTCCCGGAATGCAGTGAGTAAACCTAGAATGTGCCCTCACATTCACACCTGAAGCCACCTCGGAGAATTATCGCAATTATTAAAGCGCCTGCCAAGACAGGCGCCAGGGCTATCGGTGGAAAGTGGTTTCCACGAAACCCACCGCCGGGGAAATCACCAGCTAGCGATCGCTCATCGCCGATACCGGGTATAAATAAATACAAAAAAATACAAAAAATATCACGCCTTACTTACTATATAGTAATGCTAATAACGTGACTGGCATTGTGCACGGGACCTAATGAAACTATCATTTATTAGTTGGCAATTATTTTATAGAAAAACTAGGAAATTGTATATGTATGTATATCGAAAAATATTGGAAAATATCGGAAAAATATTGTTTTAAAAGTAAAAGCATTCATCATGTTACAAAAAAAATATCGCTTTTAAAGTTAAAGTTTATAACAATTTACCAAAATTAAACAAACTTATTAATTATAGGTTTTTTTTTATATATTTACAAAATAAAAAAATATTAAACAGAATATCGAGTTATTAAAGTGATTATTTTTATAGTAAAACTAGGAAACTCTCTATGTATATCGAAAAATATCGAAAAAATATCGTTTTAAAGTATTTACTAATTTACCAAAACTAAACAATTTTATGAACCATAATTTATAGTTCTTTATATTTTTCAAAACAAAATAATATTTAAGAGAACATCAATTTATTTAAGTAATTATTTTAAAGCACTGCTAGGCAAATGTTTACGTATATCGAAAATTATAAAAAAAATATCGTTTTAAGAGTTAAAATATTCATCGATTTACCAAAACTTAACAAATTTACTAACCATTTCTTTTTAGGCCTTTTATATTTAACAAAACAAATTAATATTAATAATATAATATTAAAAATATCGATTTATCACACAAATGTATGCTGCATCGTTTAAATATCGATTTATAATATCGTAAAATATCGTTTTAAGAATGAAATATCGATTTTATCTATCATCCCTGACCCCCATCCTATTAGGAATAGTAGAAAATAGTAGATTTCATCCTTCAGAGATGATAGAAAATAAGAAAAAGAAAATATGGATGTAAGTCCCAGTTTTGAATAATCTCTTTAATTATAAAAAAAATTCTATTTATAGACTTGACTGCCATTAGTAATTAGTTTTTAATCGGAGGCTACCTCCGCGTCCATCGATTGCCCTCATCGATCGCTGTTATCGGGGAGTCACTGTGTGGGGTGCAGGGCCAATTATTGGCCCGCAATAAAAAGAAACACTCGTAAACAAAAGGCAGAAGCAAAACAAACGAGTGGAGAATGGTGAGCCGGCGAAAAAAAAGAAGAGAAGTCGAAATAAAACAGAAACACAGCTCGGCGCTGGCTTTCTCCTCTCACCCTTTCTCCGCGATCCTCAATACTTTTTTTTTATTTTTTCTTACTTCTTCTTCTTTTTTTTTGCGCTATTTTTCTAGGCAATGTTTACATTGTTATTTTTCTCTGTTTCGTTTTGTTTCGTTGAGAAGAAATGTGTTTACCAAAAACCTTGAAAATTGAAATTATGAACTTGACTTTGTTAATGCTAATGTTTGTGTTGTAGCTGGCCTAGAGATAAAAGAGTTACAGCAAACAGCAGCAGCGAGTGCAGCGACAGAGGCCGCAGCAATTAGCAATCTCGAAATTGTTTTCCTATATTGGAGGAGCTGCAAAAAAAATTACAAACAAAAAATCGCAATTGCGGAAATATATTTTCAAGTTTTAGCTAGGATTTCTACATTTTCATTCCCTTGGTAACATTTGGGATTATTTCCTTTATCTGAAATATTTTTTGTGGTTAAGCCATTTTTCTTGTTTATTTATTTTTTGAGCAATAATCTTCGCGTGTGCGGATTTATTCGACAATTTATTAAAGATATAGCTTTGACTCTGGTCTTTGGGGAATGGTCTCCAGGGAATAGGGAGCGATATTTCCTATTAAACCAAACTTATCGGTGAAAAAAAAAATATATATTTCACATTAAATGTGACGAAATATTTTTAGATAATGCCAAATAATGCAAAAATAATAAATAAATTTCATGTGTACATACATATGTATATATGTATGTCGATTTGTATACATAAAAAAACAAAACAAAATATTTTTATAAAAAGCTCTTTACCAATTTGTATAGCCTTTGTGAAGGAGTCGTTTCCTATCCTATGAATCCCATATATTCCTGTTTAGCATCAACAGCCGAGTTGATTTAGCATGGACATTATTTTTCAAAATTTTATAAGGGGTTTCATCGTTAAAATTGTGAAAAATTCACAAAAAATTGTAATTTTTAAAATTTTACATTTGTAAAGCTGGTTTCTTAACTTAATAAAAACTGGCATAGAAAAGCTTTAGAATTTAAATAATTAAATGTCTTAGTTATGCTTAATTTTCATGATAAAACTGCAAGGGTATTCAAACTTCGGTTTCCCAAAGTTAGCTTTTTTCTTGACTTTTATTTATTTAAAGTAGAAATTCTTGTATTGTTTTTCAAACAATTTTGTTTTTAAAATAAAGATATAAAAATATATTTACATATTTATTTTAGCTATTGAATAATAATCAAAATATTTATAATAATAAAATAATACATTTCAGAAAGTCATGGATAAATGGATGTATATTTTAGAGAAATAAATACATAAATAGTCAAATTAATAATAGGTAAATTATGTTAAGCAATTAAGTATATTGATGCTTCAATATAAATTATATTTTTATTTAATTTAAATCTAAAAATGTAGTTCTAAACATTTCAATAAGATTTCAAAAAGCAAGAAAATGTAGTTAAATACAAAGTAATTGCGATTGAAGAAAATTAAATGCATAAAAAAATTGTTTTAAAAAATTATAGATAAATAAATGCGTGAGAATTGTTTAAAAAAATATTTAAAAAATATTGTTAAACTTAAAAACCCTGTATTAATTACAGTGCAACATTACAGATGCATATTATTGCCTGAAAAATAAAGAAAGTAATTTAAATGTCGTTATATATTAAATACTTGCAATTGAAGATAAGTAAATACATAAAAATAGTTTTCATTAATTAAAATTAAATTAATAAAATAATAAAATTTAATTAATTAATCAAAAAAAATATTTTTTACCTAAAACCCCTTATTAATTACAGTGCAACATTACAGATGCATTGTCTGAAAACAGAGAAATTGTTAAATACCAAGAAAATGTCGTTAAATATAAAGTACTTGTGATTGAAGACAAATTAACGTGTAAAAATGAATTAAAAATGTAAAAAATATGTATTATTAAACTTAAGAACCCCGTTTTAATTACAGTGCATTATTACAGATGCATATTATTGCCTGAAAAGCTGTCCCCAGCAAGCGTTGCCGCCGCATTTGCATGCGATTAGGCGAGCATATTATGCACATGCATATGCATATAGCGCCATTTCGCATTTTCCGTGTGCACTCGCACTCGCACTCGCACTCGCATTTGCATATGGGGTTCAAATGCGAGAACTAAATAATGCAAAAAGAGTGCAAATAGGAGAATAGAAGAACGAAATAGAAAAAGAGAGACAGAAGGAAAATAAAAGTAAAATGCGATTATTAGGCGCCCCGTACCTGGCACTTGCAGCTTATCGCCGTAACTGTAAACTGCGACTGCAGCGGAGACTGCATTCTCTGGCCTATCGGGGGTTAAAGGGGCGGGGGAACGGAGGGGGTGTAAAAAAAAGCCCGGGAATGAGAGCAGGCGCCAAGCCAAAGCTCCATAAAAGCCACGTGCATGGCTAATTAACAGATGCCAAGGCGGCAGAGCGCCGAAGAGAGCGGCTGTGTTGCTCTCCCAGAGTTCTTATCACTAGGATACACGGTGAGAAAATGATTGATATTAATTCTAAATATTTTTAAAACTATATAAATATAAATAATTACAAATATAAGGTCTATTTTATTTTGAAATTAATCTTTTTCAGACCAAAAACATTTGTTTTCTGTTTTTCTCTTACATTATATCAATTTAATTATATTATTTTGTATATCTATTATGTATAAATATAGTATTAATTAGATTATATACAGACAAATTTTATGGTATTTTTATATATTTATGTAACTTTTTGGAACCCCTAATTTATATTTTAAAAAAAATGTAGCAAAGGAAAAATATTCTTCAAAATTTTGAAAAATAATTTTATTATTTTGCATATTTAATATATATAATTATAACGTTAATTAAATATTATATGGAGAAAATAACTTTAGGAATTCTTTTATATGTATATAATTTTCTTTAACCCCTAATTAAAATTTGTTAAAAAAATTCTTAGCAGTGTTAAAATAATCTGTAAAAGTTTGCATTGATCTAGAAAATGTCCTTTGACATTAACTTTCCATTGTCCTGTATTTTTTCTTCCAATTATTTCTGAAAATTTATTTGCCCAATTGTCACTCTCCTAATTTTCTCCCAGTGTTGCCCCTTAGGGCTGGTGCATCCAGGGATGACGAAAAGCACCCTCCCCCCCCACAATAGGTGTCAACTGTTGCGCTTCGCTGTGAGAAATGGGCGGGCAACATGTTGTCGTTTTTTTGCGCAGAATTTGTTTTTGGCGAGCGGAAGAGGGTTGGAGACTATGGACGGGTGGGGGGAGGAGGGTGGTGGTGCCGGGCCAGGGCCGCGGCGTTGGGGAAGGCTCCACTGTGGTTCCCACATTTTGAGTGCTGATTAAGCGATGGCGACGACAGAAAAATAAAAAAAGAAACAAAGGGAAACTTGAACAGTAATGAGCCGCTGTCCGTAAGGAGATACCCTAACATCGTTTAGGGTATTGTATCCCCGTGGAAAACTACGTAATAGAGGAAGGTAAGCGAGCGAAATTGAGGCGACTATGGGATACCCTTGATTTTGTAAATATTTTAAATTATTTATAAACAAAACTTAGGTAATAATTATGAACAAATTAGGGGAAAACAGTACGTCTCTTTTTTATAACATTAAAAATTTATTGACATGTTTTTAATATCTAAAAAATATATATATAATAATAGACAATGTGTAAAAAAAGAATAAATTAAATATATTTAAAGCTAATGCACTAAACTTACAGGCAACATATGAAGCTTTATATTTGCAGAATAAATACAAGTTTAGGAATAAATTCGAAAAATTCTCTCTTCAATATACATTTATATTTTGTATATATATTTATTTTTAATTACATTTAATTATATATTTTATTATTTATTTTATTTAATTTTTCCATACCCCAAAATACCCCAAAATCCAATGGGTGTCAAGAAAAACAAACAGAAATTTACGATAACTGCAGCTCGTGTGTGTGTTGACATTTTACAGCGTCGACGCCGGCAGCGGCGCAGCTAATTTGCCAAATGCACACAGAAAAAAAAGCACAACAAAAACAATTTCTAAATAAAAAAAAAAATAATAAATGAAAATAAACAGAGACAGACAGAGACAGATAGAGACAAGGTGACAAAGTGCAGGGCGACAACAACTGCGAAGCAGAAGGCAAAATGAAATTACGTAAAAATGCTAAACAAATGCTGCAAATAGAAATAGAATTGCAAAAAACAGAAAAAGCAACCGAAACAGAAACAGAAACAAAAATATAAACAAAGAGGCGGCGGCCAAGACATAATAATAATAATAATACTAGGAACTGCAATAAAGGCAGCGAGCGAGGCGCCCAGAACAGCAATAACAACGTAAACAACAAAAATCGGACCCGGTGTATCAAATGTCAGCGAACGTTATCGATCGTCTATCGATAGCCGGCCGATACATATACACAAATGTGATGTTTACAATCGTAGATCAATAATAATAAGCGGGGAAATTTGAGTAAGCGACTATATTGAATGCAAAAAGAGTTGCTTCCCAGAAACAAGTATATTTTTTCTCTATATATGTTGTATAGGTATTTTTAGCATGAGTTATAGGAAATCGGTAATGGTGCAGATATGGCAATGTTTTATTTTTACTGCCTGCCTCCCCGCGAAATGAGATCATGCAGATTCATTCGCTTGAACTGTGCCCAGGCAGTCACTCTATATATATGTTCATAGTACATATTGTGCCAAATGTTATCAGGTTACCCAAGAACAGGGCTCTCTATAATGCCACATATATGTGTAGTTCTTACTTAGACATCGCATCAATGGACTCGGGGGGCGCCATGAAAATATAAGACCAGGATTCGAGATGAAATCGCAGCTACCGGAAGTCTAATGCATTATTTATACTCAGGAAAGAAATCCATAAATATTATAAGGAAACTGTAGGTATATTGGAGGAACATATTATAATATTATAATGCAAATGCAGTGTGAATACTCATTTATAAAATAATTCATAATTATATATCGATAGGTAATAGTAAATATCGGGAATTTGCGAACTGTACTTCCGGTTGGAGGTTGAGAAAGCAAAGATGTGTATGTTTGATGCGAAATTAAGAATATGTTATGATCAGAAGATTATAAATTCTATATAAATTTGTATATATTATATATGATATATTATCTTTATACAAATTTTTAACCTGTATTTAATTTACTCTCTTAATTTTAAGTAGTTTTCTTTTTTAATTAATCGTTATATCATTATTCTAAAATAAAACTAAAATTACAATTTAAAACTCAAAAGTACAGATAAACTATAGAGCTTTTTAGAACCCAAAGAACTCTAAAACACTTCCCTAGTGTCTACCTCTTGAAAATCTACTTCTGGTAAAAATTATCTATCTTGCTACTCTATTATTTACTCACTGACTCATCACTCTTCTTTATAAGTTCTTCTATCTCTGAATAAGACTTTATCTCTCTAGATCTGTTATCTTATCTGAAGACTTGGTATTAGAATTCCGTCTGTTACTAATATTATATAGCGACTATCACTCAACAAGAGCTTACTATCTAAAGCTTTTTAAAGAGGCGTTACAGGGTATAAAGTAATCAGCACAGTTAGCTTTTAAATATTGTAATATATTGCTAGTAATATTTAAGTATAAATATTTTAAATATGTGAATAATTTCTTACTAATTTTAAATACAACAATAGCTTTTAGAGAATATATTGAATATATATCTTACCTAAATTATTTCATTCGCTCCACAAAGTACATAATTCTTTGGACTATGGATTCAGCTAATTATTAATATTATAAATTTAAATATTATATATTATATATATATATATATTATTATATATTAATATTAAATAAATTGAATATAGATCTCTAATGATCTTTAAGATAAATATAATCTCCCAAATCCCTCCATTCGCTTCAGCTCGCCCACTTCTAAGATCCCGGAACTATTTAGTGTCATACATAATCCCCATTCCAATCCCATTAACCATTAGCATCCATAATAATCTTTAGCTCAAGTTGAGGGTTAAGGGCAATATCTGTGTGTTGCGAATGTGCAAAATTTGTACGTCATAAGCGACTTTTTACGACGAAAGATACTGTGCAAACATTTGTTAGTTTCGGTTTTTTTGGAACCAACTTTAGTTGCGCTTTTAACGAGCATAACTTATGGATGGGGCTTTGAAACAGTCTTCTCTGTGCCACAAAATATCAAATGAAATGAAATAAAATATACAAATAATAATAAAAAGCATTTTAAGTGCAGTCGCCAGAGTTCGGGGACGGAAGTTGAACCGGCAGGCAAGGCAAATAATAAGTGAAACGAAAAAGTAAAAATAAGTAAATCAGCGAAAAAAGCATGCGGCGAAATCTCGAATTTCAAATGCACGATAATGAATTTATATATATATTTAGTACATATATATATATTGTACGCCATATGTACACTATATGTACGTTTGGATGTGCAGTGTGCGCCGTCTGGTGTGCATTTGTCTGTGTAATTTATGTATGCTGCTGATTATGACCGCTCGCCGGCGAGCTTCTTCCCCTGGCAACATTTCGCACTCGACGGCTCTTTGCCGGCTCCTCCCCCTTGGCCCCCTGCGATCCCCGCCTGCCCCCTGCCCCCTAAGCTGTGTTTTATTCGCAATTCGCATTAATCGCCACTCAAAAATATACCTTAATTATTCGCATTTTATAGTGCCAACTGGGCGTGCAGCAGCAACAGCAGCAGCAGCACGTGTGAGTGCGAGAATAAATGTATCTTTAGCGATGCGACGGTGCTTATAAGTATGAGATACAAGTATCAAATGGCATCGAAATTAAGCTCTTAAATTCATTAATTATTTGTTTATTTAATAATAAGTCAATAGAAGGTGTCAATTGCCAGGTATACCTATAAGTGGAATTATTGAATGCCCCAGGAATGTCGCAGAAGAGTTTGATTGTTTTTAAGTAATGTCAGGAAACAAAATCGTAATTCAAATATTTAAATTTATTTATTAATTGAATTATTAATTTGTTGTTTTTTTTATAAATATATCATTATTAAATATTATTATAAAACATAGCTTTTATATCGCAAAAAACAAAGCAGTTACCTTAAGAAATGTAATTTATTAATAAGCTAAGTAATAACATCAAAATGAGTCTTTAAATATAATTGAAATATTATTTAACGAAGTATTTATTATTTTGTATTTGTGTTATTATAAATATTTATTTTTTTTTTATTATTTTATATAATAATAATAAGGTTTTATTATTTTTTATAATGTTATTTTTTTGTAATAAATGTTAAAATTATAATATGCATTTAACAATCAATTCAAACCTCTTAGTATATTTTTACTAATATTCCTGAAATTATTAATTGGTTAAAATTATTTTAATATTTTTTATCTATTTATTATTTTAATGTTTATTATTTTCATGAAATTATTAATTGGCTTTAATTATTTGAATACAATAATACATTAATATTAATTATTATTTGATGTATTACATAAATGTAAGCGAATAAAACATAAACAAACCTTTTAGGTATCTTCAAAAATAATATTAATAAATAAATAATTAAGGTCTTAAACATTTTTCAAATGACATTTTTCCTCTCTAAGTGTTTGTTAAAAATAAAACAATATATTATAATTATTTACTTAGTTGCAAAAATATTTTAAGATAAATATAAGGTTTTGAAAAAAGTGTCAAATTATATATCTCATTACTTAATTTTAGTTATAAATATATGTATACAAGAAACTAAAAAAATAAATAAATATTATAAATTAATATTTATAGAAATGTTTTTAACTGTTATTTTATACATAAAAATATAGTATAAATTCTAAGTCGACGGATAAAATTGTTATAATATTTTAAATATAATTTAAAATGTGCAAAATATTCCCAAAAATAATAAAATTAAAGCTACATTTTGCCAGAATAAATAAACACAAATAAATAAATTGTAAAAATTCAGCTACATTTTGCCAGAATAAATAAACACAAATAAATAAATTGTAAAAATTCAGCCTCCCTTGACTTCGTCATTAAATGCTGCAAGTAAATTAAGAGCCGGAAAAGCCAGACAACTTGGGGTCAAGAGGTTAGTCGCCAGTTTTAACCAACAATTAATGAAGTAAATTATCAGAAGGAAAGCCTCCTTGCGGGAGGGGAAATGTATCTTTATCTTCATCTTTATCCGGTCTGTAACATAAATCTTGCAAAGCCAGAAAATCAATAGATCTCTACCTAGTTTTTATTTATTATTATTTTTTTTATTGTTTTTGGGTCGCCGCCGCAATTAAATTTGTCTGGGTCGGGTCTCCTCTTGATTTTCCCCCATTTTCTTCACTTTTTTTTGTGGTTTTTCTCATTTTGAGTTTTTTTTGGGGGGCCATTATGTTGGCAACACGGTGTTAACGTCGTATGGGAGCCACTTTTCCTTTCACTCACGTACACAGCAAAAGAGCTGGAAAAGCGGATGGTGGTAAGGCGGGGGGGAAAAGCGGCGGGAAAATTCGCAGGCGACGCCCACGCCGAAGGCACCAATACATACACAAACAGACTCACACACACAGACACAAAAATAGTGGGAAACAAGACGCCGCTCGTAAATTAATGGAAATAAAAAATGTCAAGAATTCGTCATCAAAAAAAGATATATATTTATATAGAAAATATGTGGAAAAGATTTAAAAGATACAAAAATATGTAAAAATTCAATTTGGCAGTAAATTCTAAATTAAATAAATAATTAACAATGCAAAGTTACTGTCTTAATTTTTAATTAAAAAATAATGAATGTAAATGCAAGTTTTTAAAAGAAACCTTAAAAAAAATTGTTCCCATTTGTTCTTGACTTTTTTTATATATATTTTTCATAAAACTATTTACTTAGTAAATTTATAAATATTTTTTTGTAGTTTTAAAGCAGGCCTCAATATTTATAATAATTAAAAAACAAATGTAATTCCATTTTTGATCAATTGATTTTGCATACAAATGTTCCATGAATCTTACAAAAATATCTTTAAAAGTTAAACATAAAATAATTGAACAATAACAATGAATTTTAATTAAATTCCACTTACAAAAAGCTTAAAAAAAAACAATACAAAAAAATTAAGAGAATTCTAGATTTTAGCGTAAAATTGTGAAACTCGAAAAGCTTAAAAAGCACAAAGCAATTCTAATTAGCAAAACGCAATTGCACAAAAAATTGCAAGTTGTACAGTCATTTCTAGTTACAAATTTGCGCAGATTTTAGTATAAATATTAATAAATAAATAAACACTGCCCTTGCCCAAGCTGCAAAAAAAAAAAAAACAACAAAAAAAAACAAAAGATATTTCGAGACTTTAGCTTGGCGCCAATTGTGAAACTAGGAAAGCTCTCTCCCGCTCGCCGTCTCTCAGTGTTTGCCGAGTCACATGCAAAAGAACGCTGCTCTCTCTGGCGCAGTTTGCCGGTAAAGCTTTTCTACTTGCCGGCTTTGGCTCTCGTTCTCCCACGCTCTTTGCTCTCTTGAGTACTTTTTGGCGGTGTCTTTGCTTCAGAGATTGGGAGAGGTTGAGTGTTTTTGCTTTTTTGGTTTTTGTGCTCAAACATGTTGCTGAAACATTTGCTTTTGGTTTTGCTTTTAGTAGACTTTTTGTTGAATTATTATTAAACAATTATTACCACACAAGCTATTAGCTCTTAGAAATTTACAAACAAATATATATATATTTATTAAATCAAAAAATTATAAAATATATATTTTTCTAATGAAAATATTAAGGAAGAAGTCATTTCTGAAAGTATAAATCATTTAAATATATTTTTGATCAGCAAGATCAGAAAAAAACATTTTACTATAGTTCAATTTCAAAAGTATTTCATTCAAATTAATTTTAAAACTTTATTTGATTTATACGATTTTTTGGAATTATAAAAACAAACTTATAAAAGTTTTCCATAGAAATGTTATCGATTTGAGAAATGTAAATATTTTAGGATTTCTTGATGACATTTAAAGACCAAAAGGAAAATTATGACCTAAAGAAATATAAGTATATTTCGATACGCAATTAATTTAAAATTAATTAACAATAAAGTAATTTAAAAGATTTTCCTAAGTTTGTTATCGATAAATATCAATTTAAGAAATGCTTTTCTTCGATGTATATTTCAAATATTCAAATATAAAAATATTTTAAATTTGATTTATTAATTTTTATAACTAAATTTCAATTAAATTTCTGCACAATTTTCCCCTGCGAATTCTCCTTGAATTTTCCTCATTTTCCTAATTGGCTTCTTTCCGCGAATTTGCCTTGGCATATTGCGATTTTGTCTGCAGTTGGCAATTCATTGGCAATGTGTCAAAGCCAAGTGACATTTGGCCACTTTGCTCAATGGACGACGACGATGAAGCGGAGCCGGCCCTCTCCGCCCCTCAATTACATCACGAATTACGCCAAAACCAGAAGAAAACGGCAATAAAACGAGAAATTCCACCAAGAAACGAGGCGAAGACCAAGCACGTCTAGAGATGGCAAAGAAAAACATCAATATATCTAAAATAATTACAATTTGAACTTTACAAAATTTAAAGAACATTGGGTATTATTGATTTTATGCAATTAATAGATTAATTCGTTATAATTATATGGCTTAAAATTTGTAAGATATATCAAACAATTACAGAATATATCCTAAACCTAATAAAAACATCTATCGATAGTTTTTGATATTATTCAATAAAAAACAACTATTAACTTATTGATTTTTTATTGTATACAATCATACCTTTTGCCGAAATATATAAATAAATAGATAAAGTGATCCATTTTATGTTTCAGACATATTTTTCCAAAGCAGAATGTATTGAACTTTTCAAAATACAGACTATTCGATATTTTTCGATATTAAAAAAATTGCTAAATCATATCGGTTTTGTTACATTTTTGCGGTAATTCATAATTTGGCAAATGTCTCAATTTCGTAGCTCCTCACAAAGCAGTTATTCTCGCTCTCACCTGAGATTTGCATGCAGTTGACAATTGAATAGTTACCTGGCCCCCCTAACCCCCTGGAATTTTCAGCACCTCCCCCCCACGCTGCTGAAAAGCTATGCAAAAAAAAAAAGCCGTTGAAAATGCAGCACGAGGTCAGGAACGGAAACGAAACAAAAAAAAAAAAAAACTGAATAAAACGAAAAAAACGAAAGACTTTGGCCACAAACCTCAAAGTCAGCGGTGCGTTAAATCTGCGGCGCGCGTCTAGCCCCGTCTCTTTTGCTCTCCCTCAGTCCCTCTCACTCGCACGGTCCGAGTGCGCCGTCGTTACGTCACTTCCGTCGTTTCAATCATCACTTTTTAACACACTTTTTTAGTACATTTGTTATAAAATATAGTTAAAAATGTATTGAAAAGCAATGAATACAAATTTAAGTTGCTTATTTTTGCAGAATATTTGATTGATTTTAATTCAAGTTTGAAGTTTTTTAGATTATGTTTGAAAAAAACTAAAAAAAAAAAAAATTAAATACAAATTAAGATATATATTCATTTAATATTATTTAAAATTGTTAATAGATTAACTTTTCAGATTGCTAAAGAACTATAAATATTTACAAATGAATAAAGATAACATACTAAAAAAAAACGATAGAATAAATATATAAAACAAATAATAATTAAAAATTAATAATAAAAATAAATATTCAATATTAAAAAGGAAAAATACCATATAAATATTAAAATAATAATAAAGAAGCCAACATATGTTATATGTATTATTTATTTAGCAAATATTTCATAAAATCTCTTTAAAGCTTAAATTTATATTTATTTTTTCGGAATTTTAATTCGATTAACAAATTTTTTCAATTACTTTCATAAATTTCTTCTATAAACATATTTGATAAGGCTTTTTTTGATATAGTTTTAATTACAATTTAGATTTTATTCTTTTATTTATTTTAAAATATTATATTTTAATATTTCTTTGTTTTTATATTTATTTAATAAGTGTAATCAATATATTTAAGGGCATTTACAGCTCTGCTTCGACAAATGCCAACATTTTTCCTCTCATTTCATGAATGAAACCCCAAACGGCGCCAGAGAGGAAAAACGCTGGAACATTGCAAAAAAATATAATAAAATTAAAATTAAAAAAAAAAAAAAACAGAACCATTCGTGTTTTCAATGCACTTTGGTTTGCTTAACCCTTTTGTTTATCCGGCCACGTTAACCCACACACGGACACCAACTGATACGCTCTCTGATTTACGATCAATGCAATTGCATGCGAACAACAAATTTTCAAATTAAAAAAAAAAAAAAAAAAATACTAAAGAATGTGGCTGTGTTTACCCTTTTGTTGTTGTTGTTGTTTTTTTTTTTGGCTATTATTGAAATCATTTTCCATTGCATTTGTCATTCGGCGCATTGTTGTTGGCGGTAATTTAGCAATTACCTCTTTGTGTATAGTCATGTCGGCTTAATTAAATTATCGCTCTCAGGGACAGGGAAGTTTTTGGCCAGATAAACGATGTATATATAGTATAAGGTATATATGAATGATGGATGTATAAAATTCTAGTTAGCTGCTGGGAAATGGGGCGGAAAAAATTAAAATATAAATTAAAATAAAGTCAGTGAAAAATGATTAACAAAAGTCGGTCAATTTTAAATCAAATAAAAATTATAGAACGTTTTTTAATATATATTTTCTTTAAATGTTGAAATAAAAAGAATGAAAAGTAAAAAATAATAAAAATAATATAATATTAAAATTTATTAAAAATATAGTTTTGAATAATGTTTTAAACTTTGTTTGTTTACTTTGTTTTGATTTCTTTGTTTTTTTTTTACAAATGCCAGGAAATTATATAAACCAACTTAGTAATTAAATTATTTTAATTAATCTGTTAAGATAAACATTAACTATAATTATTTTTAGATAAAAATGTAAATCAAAATTCCAGTTAGTTGTTTTCCAAATTAATAGAAAACAATTTAATTGAATTTCTTCTTACGTTTTTGACATAAAAATATTACAATTAATATATATTACAATTAAATATAAAAACTACGAAAACAATAAGAAAACCTTTGGGCAAATTAATAAAATTTAACAGAAAATTTAAAAATGCATCATAATAAAATAATTTCTAGCTTGCTATTTATTTAATTTTAATTATTATTTAATTTTAAAAATATTTTAATAATATTTTTCTTTCCTTTTTCCCTTTAAATAAAACCAAAATATTTATTTTTCTTATTTTTATAGTTAATTTTATTTATTAAATTTATGAAATTTCTAACTAATAACAGACGTTAATGTTTTACAAAATTAATTGATAGTTTCCTAGCAACACAAATTAATTTAATTTAAATAGTAACTTACCAATATTTCTGTTGCATAAATTCAAAATATTTCCAGTTATTTATATTTTATTTAATGTATTAAAATATTTATGCAATTTTTAACTAATAACAGACGTTGATATTTTACAAAATTAATTGATAGTTTCCCAGCAACACACATTCCTTTGGCCAAAAAAAAACCAAGAATTCTAATAGTTATTACGCTATTACATTTGCTCTTTGCACTGCCTGCCATCAAAGCTATATACTTGAAAACCCGATCGGATCGGTTTCGATCGGTTTTCGGGGATCACAAAGGAAAGAGAACCGACGACGCACAACTTGCACAAACGAACTCAACTCGACTCAGCTCAATTCCACTGCATTCAATTCAATCAAAACTGTGTCAGTGGGTTACGAGTTGCTGCTGCTGCTGCAGTTGTTGTTGCTGCTGCAATTGCTGCTGCTGCTGCTGCTGCAACAACAACAACAGCCTTAGCAATGTAACAATGTTGCTGCTGCATTTGTTATTGTAAGAGGCAAGGCAGCGACAAGTTTTGCCAGCAAACTAAGCTCTTGCCATTTCCCTTTGGGCCAAAGCGGCCAATTAACTTATCTGATGCAAAAAATAAAAGAAAAAAAAAATAAAGAACAAAAACGAAATAGGAAAAAAAAGAGAAATAACAAAAGGTGGAAAAACAACGGAAAAACTACAGCTGCAACAACAATAGCAAGTTGCGAGTCAATGCAATTCATGGCGTTATTTGTCTGCGGTCCTCAATCGCTGCCTACGTACAAATATTCAACTAAGACCGGCTTTAGGCACTTAAAAAAATATTTAAAAAATGTTTAAAAAGCACAAATATAAAGTAAATAAATAAAGCAATAATAATATAATACATATAATACTTATTAAACATTATTACACATATAATTCAGTTAAAAGTGCTATTATTCTTACAATTTTATTTATGATTTATGATGAAGCTTCACTGAAACTGTACAAAGATACAAAAAAAGTGTGACCATCTGGGTTAAAAATTAATCTCACAAGGCATCGAATGTTTTTGTGATTTCTGTATTTTTCATTGACCTAATCTTTTATTTTGTATCCTTTAAAATAATTACTTTATTGAGTTATTTTGCAGTTTTCAAATTCCTTCCCTTTCTTATTTGCCTTCCTGGCATACATCAAACTATAAAAATCCTAAATCAGTGTGACCACCCAGCTTTAAAAATAGAGCTGACAAAACATCGATAGCTTCTTCAATAGCAGCTTTAAGCCAGCTTTTGCTCTAACAAACTTTTTATAATCTCCCAAGATTACAACTTTGCACACATCTTTAGATCTCTTAATTCCTTTTTTTGAACTTCAATTTCTTAACTCTTTTTTCTGCCAGTGCATTCAGCCTTCGGCCTCGGCTCTCTTGTGACTTTTTCCATCGCCTGAGTTTGAATTTGAGCTGCAAGCCAGTGCTTTTGACTTCCATTCATAGTGCGGCGGCTATATGCCCGTCTCTTTTCAACCACCAGAGGCCGTCTCGCTCGTTTCCCCAGCATCCGCATTGCTGCAGACACTTTGTCTGGCCGCAAAACGGAACGAAATGGCACGGAACGGTGTGGAACGGAACGGGAATGGGTGTGGGTATAGGAAAACTGGTTTGTTTTGGAACGATTATCGCGGGAATCGGTATCGGGAAAATGCTAAAATATGTTTATTATGCTCGGCTTTTGCTTTTCCAGGCTAGCCCAAGTATTTCACTTTCGGCAGCCCCCCAGACATTTTGTGGGTGGCCGCTTTTCCTTCACCTTTTCCTCTTTCCCTCCTACAATTCCGACTCCTTTCATTTCGATTTCCACTCCCGCGGAAAATATTTCAATGGAAGTGGAGGGGCTTGGCCAGGAAGGAACGAAAAAGCGTGAAAGCAGATAAAATTTTTGACAGGAATTAAAAAATAATATATAAAAAATCATAATTAAAATAATATTAATATAAAGGCAAAATTTTTTTATAAAACAAAGATATTTAAAGCTAATTATTATAAGATTTAAAATTGAATAACCCATTAAATTCAATTTATTAAAAATATTTAGGAAATACTTTAGATACAATTTCCTTTGTTTTCACACCCTAAAAGTATTTCCAAAAACTCAAGCAAACTGAAAATATTTAGAAAATTCAAAAACAATTTCCAGAAAATTTCTCGAAAACTTCTTTCGGAAAATTTCCAAGTCATTTCGTACCCATATCACTGCATCGTCATCTCTCCTCGCCCGACTTTGATCTCTCGGCTGCAGTTGATTGCCCAACTTGAATATCAAAGCAAGGGGAAGCGGGGAGGGGCTGGAAAATTCTTGTAAAAATTGCTGAAAACCTGGAAGTCACCACTTGGCATATGCCAAAATGTGGGCGTTCTATGTAGCCACAATTTCCCGCCCCGTCAAAACTCACAGCTCACCGCAGACAGCACTCGGCTGCTGTCAATCAAAGCTGCATTTTTCTTTTCAAACAAAAATGGAAAGCGCCGGCCGGAAAACCGGAAAAGCGTGTGTTAATATTAAAAACTTCAAAAACCAAATGCCGAGTTGGGGAGCTCGGAAAAGCAGAGGCAAAGTGGGAGAGTAGAAAAAGGGATGGTAATACTTTTATTAATAGATTAAATATCGATAAAATATGTCATTAAGTAAAAATATCTTAAAAATATAATTAAACAGAAATATTTATTAAAATGATTTACCTAACCTAAATTCTACTTAAAATTTCAAAAGATATTATTTACCTGTAACCAATAGTTATCGATATTAAATTTAACTCTTCGAAATACTCCTAAAATATAGCTGATTCCTTAAGAAAATCCTTACCTATGACTTGCTTTTATATTTAAGCTATTTCTAGCTCTGTAGCCATTCTTAACATTACTTTATGCAAAAATATTAATAATCGATACTTTTTTCGATACAATTTCGATATATTGTGCATACCCGGCACTTGCAGTGGTTGTCATAGCCAGGCATTAATTATGCCATCAGCAAACCGACGACACAACAGACATATCCTGTTGACAGTAAGCCCAACCCCCCTCCCCCAGCCACGCCCCGCATTTTCCAGCCCCCTCTCAGTGCATTCGCATATTTTCTCTGGAGAGTGAGTTTTTCGCATGGCAACGGAAGTCACGTCGCCTGGAACCAAGTTTTTCCAGTGAAAATGCTCAACGCTTGCAATTATTAAATAATACATTTGACATAAAAAAAGAAATGAAAAATAAAAAACTGGGGAAAAATTTAAGAAAAGAAAACGAAATGAGGGCGGAGGTGAGGCGGAAAGAAAAGGGGGCGGGACAATAATTAAGTGCCAGGCATAACAAAACGAGTGCCACTGTTTAATGAGAGCACTGAACTGCCAGGTTTGGTTTTCGATTATAATAAAATTCAAAAAAATAAATTTAAGGCTTTTTAAGTAACAAAAGAAATGTCAATATAATATAATGAAGTATATTTTCAATGTTATTACTAAATATATATGCAATTTTTAAGATTTTGTGCGATATTTCTTTAATAATGTTTTACATTAAACATTACTGTAAAAAGCTTCTTTGGAAACTCGAAGCCAATTTATAAAGAAAAGGTATACAAATAATATTTATTAAATAGTTAATTCACTTAAATTGGTTTAAAAAAAATAAACAGAAATAAAATACTTTAAAAAATCTTCAACTAAAAAACGAAACCCCTTTAAAAAAATTAAGCAAATAAATAAGGAAATAAATAATAATAAAAATACGCTGCTAAAAATTTTAAAAAATTAGTTAATTGTACTTTATATATAATTGTACTTTAAAAAACTAATTTATATTTAAATAAAAGAAAATATCTTCAATTTCTTTAACTTCAAAAAGAAACTGAAAGAATTAATAAAGCAAATATACTTAAACCTAATAAATTAATAAACTTACAGCAATAAAATCTTGCCAATTTATTACCTGACAGCCCTGTTGACCAGTGTATGGAAAAAGGCGCCATCAAGACATATTTTAAATATAAGTAAAAAATACAACAAAAAAAAGAAAAAACAAAAAAAAGGAAAATAGGAAAAGCAAGAAAGAACCCCCGTTTTCGTACAAATATTCGTCTGTATAAAAATAAAACAGACGATTTTTGGGGAAAATTTTTGGGGAAAAAGTAAGAGCTCGCGCTGCGTATCTATGAGATGTCGCCGCTGACAAATAGAAAATTCCATGCAAGTGTAAAAATAAACTTGGGGGCAACGTTGGCTTAGCTTTTCTTTTCGCCCAGAGGAATTTCCCCCCGGTGATGGAAAATCGTCTCCATAAATGTCAATTAATTTATGTGCGGCCCATGGCAGCGAGACAACGGCTGAAGATCGGCTGGGAAAGTGGGAAATTTGGGAGAATGCGAGATGCTAACTGGGAGAATGTAAAATGGAGAGTGGAAAATGGGGAAATAGAAAATGGAAAATGGAAAATTGACTGCGACTGCGACTGCGTTGGCGGCCTTTGGCGACGTTGTCAGCGTTCTGGGCGATTAGTTGCCTTAAAAATAGACTCAGACATGCGGAAGAAACGCTGGCTAAGAGACATGCACTTGGAGAAAAATTAAAAAATGTATATATATTTAGGTTTAATAAATATAGTTTTAATAAAAAATAAAATACACTAAAATAAATGTGAGATAGTTAGTGTTTTAAAAAAAAAGCTAAATGTGTTTTGTAGTAGCTACGAGAATTTATTTTAAAAACAAATGATTTGCTTTTTGTGTGTTTTTTTTAGAGATGCCAAAAAATCGATATCAACATCTATTAAATCGATTTTTATTTAGAAATGTATTTTTTATAATCTTATAAATTTATTTAAAAACTTATGATTAAATCGATTTTCATTTAAAAATGTATTTATTATTTTATAACTTTACTTTAGGAGCATTTGATTTGCTTTTTGTGTGGTTTTTTCTAGAGCTGGAAAACATTCGATATCAACATCGATTACATTGATTCTTTCTATTTTAATGGATGCATCGATTTGGGTTTTGAAACAATCGATGTACAAAATCAAGCAAATAAGAGTTATATAATTTAAAATGTGACTTTAAATGATTAATTATCTTTAAATAATTATTTTTAGATTTTCTTTGAGTTTTTGAACTCAGTTTTGTTAGCAAAAAAAAATGGGGTTAATGGAATTTTGACACTTTCTTTCGGTTTATTTTATGATAACATCTTCTTGTTTCTTTTTTATGTAAAATAGTTGTTTTTTTTTTGATGTAATTGATGCTTATTTTACTCTCTTATTTTTTCTCTCAGTGCCTGGAGGTGCCGAGGGGACAGCCAGGGGGTCGCTGTTGCCGTGTGCTCGCTGCTCGGTTGTCAGGCGACATCTTCATCACACATCTCTCTGCGCCTCGTCCACCCATCATCCATCCAATTCCGCCCACTCTCTGGCCACCTCCACCTCCACCTCCTCCTCCGGTTCGGTTCGGTTCGGTTCGTTTCGGTTCTGTCTGTCCGTCCGTCCGTCTGTCTGTCTACTAAAAATATTTCCCACTAATCCTACACGAAAAACTATTTCGGTGTTAATAATCTGCTTCCGCAGCTCGGCGCCCCGCACCTCTGGCCACAGGAGCCGATATGATCCGATGTCTGGCTATATCCCATCCGATCTCCATTGTCTAAAAATTGCTCTAAACTACTCTTTTAGTGGCAAAGTGTGGGATTAAATGGGCTTGTCTTGTGAGAATTCTACCAATGCAGGGGAGAACTTTTTGTAAATTAAATATTTTAATATAAAATTTAAGGAAGGTTTTAAATTAACTTTGTTTTTAATACTATTATTTTTATCACTTATTTAAAATCACAAATTTAATGTGTGTGAAATTACAATAACTAATTTTATTAAATATTTCCTTATAAATTATAGGCAGGTTTTTAGCTTTGTTGTTATTAAAACATTTATTTGTATTATCAATAGAGGCAGAAATTTTAGGTGTTTAAAATTATAGTAACTAATGAAAGTACATTTTAAATATTAAAGTTAAATATATAATTTATATGTGTATATATATAAATTATAGAAACTGAAGAAATAACATTTTAAATATTAAATTAACTGAATAATGTTTTTGAAAGATTTATGCACATTAAATTTTGTTTATTATAAACTGTTATTCATTATTATGAACTACATTTTTATAGCATTTACCTTTATTATAAATATAAATCATAAATATTGTATATATATTTATATTTATTATTTATAAAACATCATAAGTCCATATCTTCCATCTCCGTCTTCGTTTTCATTATCATTCGCAATGGAAAGGATTATATTTTATATTTATGATAATTAATTAATTAGACATTGCAAATGAACATATAATTATAAGCTAATTTTTAATAACTCTTAAAGTTTTTTAAATGACAAATGCTCAAAGTTCTTTATGATTTTTTTCAATTCTATTTATATGTTTTGTTTTAAATAGCTTATACATCCTACGCCCACTCTTTTAGTCATTTAAAATTAATGCTTTCATTTGAGAAAAGTTATTCAAAAATCATTCAAGTTGAAATCTTTTAATTAGGAATAGTAAATCACATATTAAATCATACAAAAAAGGCATAAATTATATAGCAAGAGATATAATCAATATAAATAAATATAGCAAGAGATTTATATGCAGAAATATTTAAATAAACATTGAAATAGGCTTAAGATATATGAATTACTGAAGTCAATAGGAAGTAACTACATTCTACCCAGAATTAATATATATTTGAGATTCAACCTAGAATTAATATATATTTTCCCCATGGAATACCTTTTGTCTCTGACTTTTCGCTTGTTGGCGTTAATTTGCCTGTTTTACCTCTACCTTTACCTTTACCGTAATGGATAATATTTGCAGAGTCAGGTCTCTCCGCAGGCCATCTCTTTTGCCATGCATATATCTGCCTCTTTTCAATGCTGTTTTTGTTTTTATTTGTATTTTTTGTTTTCTTTTTCAAAAAACATATCGTGCCGAGGTAATTTTCATGCAGTCATTCCTCATTCATTAAAACGTCGCCGAAGAAGTATGTGTTTCTTTCTTTCTTTTCGAAGAATGGAGAAGCAGCAGCAGCAGGAGCAGAAGAATCCAATCCAGAAGAGCCGTCTTACCAGCAGAAGAAACCGAAGACGGAGACGGAGATGGAGATGGAAGACTTTTGGCATGGCATTAACCTGTAGAACTCCTTTCACTTTACATTCTAATTCCAAAAGTTCCAGCATTCGCATACCAAGAGCTTGTTACCATGGCCAGGGGCACGGGGGGGGGGGGAC